>JANQDE010000675.1:21354-44372 GCA_037157785.1 Cephalotes varians
GTCCAGGCCGGGTGACCTCCGTTTGGACAAGAATCGATTGAACACGAACCACTCACAGCGCTTGAACAGTGGAAAGCCTCTTGGCACCGGTCGCTGTGGTTGATAGTGTCCAATTGATCCGTGTTCAAACGAGCCCCTGCCGTCCAGACCGGGCCCTAGTAAGAAAGATGCTTCCATTCAAGCTCAGGACAAAAACAATGAACCGATGATAGTAGTAAGCGAAGAAGAAGGATAAGTCATTAAAAAGTTGGACGAAATCCTCACAAGAGTGAAGACATTAGAAGAAAAAGAAAAGAAAGGAAGTATGAATAGTATGGAAATTGAGGATACATCTGCCTGGAGCAAGGTGATAGATAGAAGAAAGAAGACCAAGGATACACAGGAAGGAAGAGACAAGGATAATGATAATAGGAGGGACAAAGATAAAGAAGAGGAGGCTAACGCCAAGAAGAAGAGGAATACAGCAACTACGCTGCAAGCTATGAAGAGAAGACTCCCAAAAGGAGCGGGTGTCCTCCTTGAACTATAGGGAGGCACCCAAGAAGAGTACCAGAAGATACTGAAGAAATGCCAAGAGAGAATCAATCTAGAGGAATTGGGGCTTCCCCTCACAGGATTGAGAAAAGCGAGGGAGGGAGAGGAATCCTCCTGGAAATACAGTGCAAAGAGCACGAAGAAGAGAAGGCGGAACAACTCGCCAAGTATCAAGAAGGTAATCGGGTTGGTGGAGAGGGCGAGGGTACGTTGCCCCCTTCGTCGGCTGAAGCTCAAGTTGGTTGGCCTCCCGTTCAACGTGACGGCCTCCGATATTGTGGAGGCCTTTGCGAAGTCGGGGGGGGGGGGAATCGGGCGGACGCGATGCGGGTGGGCTCGCTTCGGACATCGGTGTCCGGGGCGGGCACCGCCTAGATCGATTGCCCGAGTAAGGTGGCGGTACAAGCGGCGGCGACGACTGGGCTCACCCTCGGATGGGCCCGAGTGGAGGTCACCCTGGAAAAGCAGGGCCCCCCCCCCCAGTGCCACCGCTGCTTGGCGCGGGGGCACCTCAGGCGGTGGTGCCCCTCGATCGTCGACTAGGGGCGCTGCTGCCTGAGGTGCGGCGAGATTGGACACATGGTCGGGCGGTGCGAGAACAAGCCGCTCTGCCCGATCTGCGTCGGGAGGAGTCTCAGGTCGATCACAGGCCCGGGGATCCCTCTGCGTGTGAGGTGGTCCCCCCTGAGGTGGAGCGTGAAGGCACGCTCCGGTGGCAGACGATCCCTTCACTTGGCTCCGGAGGAGGGCCTGGTGGAGGGACAAACGGGAAAAGGGGGGCTTCGGCGCCTGGAGGGGATTTGTCCCCTCCGGAGGCTGAAGCTCCCTCCTCGCTGGATCCCGGGGAGGGAACCAGCGGTGTGGGTAGGGGCTCTGTGACCGGGCGGGGGAATGCTCCTGATGAGCGACTGTGGGGCGACTGTGGGGCGTAGACCTCTCCTCCTCGAACATGGAGTGCGAGGAGGAGAGAGTCAATAGGAAGAGGAAGGATCAGGATGAGAGCAACGAGTTAGGAGAGTGCTCGGTAGTCCTGACCCTTCTTTCTCCCCCACAGAAAAAGGGAGAAATAGTAAAAAGAAGAAAATATAGGGGGGAGGCAGTGGACCCGGGTCGAGGAGTGACCACTTATAGTTGCTCGGTACTGGGTTCGCTGCATCTCTCCTTGGCGGGACGGGGGCCTCCCCCTTTGGGAGATTCCTGATCCGCAGTGATCCCCCTCCACCTGGAGGATAGTCTTGGAGAAGGGGTGACGAGAGTGAGGGGGTAGCTGGGATAATTCGATCAACGGGGATCCTAATTCCTCCCTCCGAGGGACCGAGGTTCGAGCGGGTGTACTCGAATCTCGATCCCGCCCCCCATTAAACCACGGGAGGGCGCGGGGTAGTTGGTGGGCCACTACCCCGCCAGGTCGGGGCCCAGGACGTCGGTCGTTTCGGTTGGCTGTCCGGGCCCCGCCACGAGTAGGGGGCGCTGCGGTCTGGGGCGGGATGTGTAAGTCATGCTGCAAGCTCTAGTTCCCGCCACGCCCCAGCGCTTGGCAAGGCAGGAAGTAGGCCTCCCGCAGGGGTTTTAGTGGGTAGACTGGGGGTGCTACGGTGGCCCCAGGAATCTCACATAACCCGGCAGCCCTCCCCGGGGCGATCAGGTATCCATAAAGGATTTCCCCTGCGTAACAAAAAAGAAAGATTAGAACCCCCCTCGATGGGGCCACGCCTGGTCGTGGCGAGGGGACTCAGCCGGCCTGTGGATCCTACTGTTCCGGGATGGTTGGAGCCGGGTCAGGTTCTAGACATCCCTGACCCGGGATGAACCGGGCCGGGGGCTAAGGTGGTCCCACTACATCCCATCGCGGGCGCGCTGCGACTCGCAGCTCCGTCGATCTGCCGGGGCAGTGGTGGGGGTACAACCCCCACGAGAGCCCGGCGGGGAGGAGTGGCGTTTCGCGGCGCGGCCGCAACGGGCAGGCGGAGCTCGTTAGCCCTGTGTGGGCAGACCGCCTAGGGGAAGAAAAACCCCGAAATAAAACTCGAGGAAGGATCCCTCGTTAAAAAACTAAAAGATAATAATGATGATGATGAAGAAAAATAAAAGTAAAGAAGATGGGAACTCGGATGCCCGAAATCGGCAGGGGGAGGGTACAGTCCCGGTCCTCCCCAGATCGAGCGTGGATCTCGAATCAAGAGATGGGCTATCCGCGTCGTTGGCGGCGAGCGGCGCGAACAAATTGGCTATTGCCGGAGGTAGCCGGATGAAGGAGAAACCACTGACTGAATGTAAGAAAGAAAGGGATATCCTCTTCGAGAAAAAAGTCTTTTAGAAAAGGAGATGAGACTAAGCGAAAAAGAAAGGGAAAAGAAAAAGGATAGTATCGAATGAAAGAAGGCAGAAATTATGACGGAAAAACTGATGCTAAGACATGAGGTAGAAGAGGAGTTAGTTAGAATAATGACTAACGTAGAAGGAGGTTATTCCTCAGAGGAAATACGGTGGAATACAAAGAAAACGAGGATCCATATCCGGTGCATCAATTGTTAGATTGAGACCACCGACTGAGAAAGAAGGGGAGAAAATAGCCTCAACTTTAGTAAAAGACAAATGGAAGATACTTGTGGGACATATGCATTTACATTAATCGAGGATCTTATGAGGATTCTATCGGACTCTAATGGGTATAAGAATAAGGACGTGAGAACGGCAGCAAGTGTGTTTACATAATTAAATCCATGTTTAGCAAATTAGAAGAGGAATTACAACGAGTATAAGAAGTTGGAACACAACTAAAGAAGCAACAAATCATGATGCGGCAACGCAATGTACGCCACTGATATCCGAGAAAGGAATCCAAGACACACTTCTTGCAGGCTCTAAAGAGACATCGGTGGAGAAAGGTAAATCGAAAAGCGGCGTGGGAACACAGACTTCGGTCGAAGAAGAAGAAATGGACGTAGTCCCGAAAGTTATGGAACAGGGACTCACGCTAGAAGTTATGAAAAGTCTGAAGAAGAAGATCGATAACGCGGTTATGAACGCGATGAGTAGGATAGACGAGAAGAGACAATTCACATCGAAAGACGAACTGGCATGGAGAGAAGCTCACAGTCCTGGGGAGAAAGGCGAAAAAGAGACAAGTTAACGTCCAAGCGGAAAGACCCAAAGGAAAGACTCGATCCATCGGGCAGTAAAGAGAAAGAAGACAAAGAGATCAGGACGAAGAAGAAAAAGCCCTTGACAGTCTTAGAGAGAAGACTATCGAGAAGCGCAGGTGTTATCATAGAGTTGCAGGGAGGCAGGCCTGTGGATTATGAAGAAGTAATGAAACGTTGTGAGAAGGAGATTTCGTTGAAGAATATAGGAATCCTCCCTCCAAGCTTTAGGCGAACCAGAGGTGGTATACTGGAAGTTAAATGTGACGGCAAAGAAGAGAAAGCGGAGCGGCTAGCGAGCATCATGGACATGGTGAAGTTAATGGACGGCGCCAACGTCTAGCGCCAATCGAGAAGATTGAGACTGAAGATAACTGGTCTGCCTTTTGGTGCGACAACAACAGAGGTGGCAAGAATTATCGCTGCGGTGAGAGAGGGAGATCCGGATAAGGTCCGAGTTCATCTTCCCACTTGCCATTCCAACATAACCTTCTTTTTTTCCGGGTGGCCTACCTCATGGCTACGCGGGGGCGGGACGGGATCTATAGCCTATGCACACATAACACTCCCAGTCTAAACGCCGAAGCGCGGCCTCGTGGTCCTACCTCGTGGCGCGGCCCGGGCGGCCCGCCTAGGACTTTTGGGTTTGGGGGGGGGGGGTACGGCCTGAGCCGACTATCCGTCTGCCATGGCGTTGAAGGTGGCGGCGGGAGCAACCGAGCTCACCATGAAAGGGGGTCCGGGTGGATGCTTCCCTAGTAGAAAGGGGGACCCCACAGTGCTTCCGCTGCCTCGCAAGAAGGCACCTCGGCCGTCGATCGGGAGCGCTGCTGCCTGGGGAGCGGTGAGAGCGGGCACATGATCGGGCAGTGCGCTGCCCGGTCTGTGTGGAGAAGGGACTATAGGCCCCCGGGGACCCCTCGCAGTGTAGGCCGATCCCCCCTGGGGTGGCGCGCGGGAGCGCGTCCCGGAGGAGGATCGTCTTCCTCCCCGCCTGACCCCGGAGAGGGGACAGGTGGGGAGGTGGCGAAGAGGGGGGTTGCTCCATCCGGAGGAGGACGAGCCTCGGATGGGGTGGCCCCGGTCCCTGCCGTAGAGAGATCCAGGGAGGCGCGATAGAAAGCGAGCCCCGGAGTCGACCCGGGGGACCCTTCGGCGGGGACGAGGGCCCCCTCCCGCTCCACCAAAATGGAGGTGGAGTAAGAGAAGAGACTCTCGAGAGGGGCGAAAAGAAAGAGCCAGGAGACGAGGTGTGTAGCGTCGTCCTGGCTCCCCTCCCCCCCGAGAGAGGGAGGGAAGGGAAGCGTGAAAAAGAAAAAGAAGAAGGGGAAAAGGGGAGTCCGGGACGAGTGGCCTGCTAAGGTCGGTTTCCTAGGCCCCTGGTCTCCCCTACGGACGGGACGGGGGCCTCCCCCTTTGGGAGACCCCTGACCCGCTGTGATCTCCCCTCCACCTGGAGGATAGTCTTGGAGGAGGGGGGACGAGGGTGGGGGGGCTGGGAACACTTTCGGTGAGCCTAGCTCCCTCTGGAGGGCCGGAGTTCGAGCGGGTGTACTCGAAGTTCGATCCCGCACTCCGTAATACAACGGGAGTGCGCGGGGTGGTGGTAGGTGGGCCATCGCCTCGCAAGGTCGCGGATCGGGACGTCGGCCATTAGGCGGGCTGCCCGGGCCGCGCCACGAGGTAGGGAACGCTTCGGCGTTTAGGCTGGGATGTGTTAGGTGTGCATAGGCTTTAGATCCCGCCCCCGCGTAGCCATGAGGTAGGCCACGCGCAAAAAAAGAAGGTTATGTTGGAATGGCAAGTGGGAAGATGAAGATTATGAAGAAGGAAATCGGGATACAGTGCAATTAGAGAAAACATTGATGGAAGAGGACTCCAGTAACAAGGAGATAGAAAGGAAAATTGAAGAAATGGACAGAAGAGTCAGGAAACTAGAAGGACAGGCCTCTATTGGAAAAAGAGAACATTGGATAKGGCGGAAGAGACGGAACAAAGAACTTCAACTTGGAGCTCAGTGGTTGGAAGAAAAGGGAAAAAGAAGAGGAGGGACTCCTCTCAAAGAAAAAGGGGAGAACTCACTCAGAAAGAAAATGAAGAGTTTAATAGAAGAGAGATAATAGAGGAAGAGGAAAGTGAAAGGAGAAGAACTAAGCCTTTGAAGGACTTAAAGAAGAAACTTCCCCGGGGTACGGCTGTCCTCCTAGAACTACAGGGAAGGCACCCCCGGAGACTATGAAAAAATTATTAGTAAACGTCAGGAAGAGATATCCTTGGAGGAGATGAATATCCCCTCCATTAGGATAAAGAAGGCGAGAGGAGGAGGGATCATCCTAGATGTAAGGAGTGAGAACAAGGAAGAGGATAAGGCCGAGCTTTTAGCTGGCAAAATAAAAGAGGTGATTAGTTCGGTGGGGGGGGCGAAAGTAAGTTGCTCCCTCCGCCGAACGAGATTAAAGTCGAAGGGCCTCCCGTTTTGCGCGGCAGCCTCCGAAATAGCGGTGGCTGACGCGAGTGCGGGGGGCGGAGAAACTAAAAAAGTAAGGGTGGGACCGCTCCGGACATCGGCGTCCGGAGCGGGCATCACCCGGGCAGATTGCCCTACGAAGATGACGCTTCGGGCGGCGGAGGCAGCCGGGTTCACACTGGGATGAGCCCGGGTGAGGGTTTCCCTGGATAGAGGAGGACCCCTACAATGCTATCGCTGGGGCGCGGGCACTTGAGGCGATGGTGCCCCTAGGATTTTGACCGGGGGCGCTATTGCCTCAAGTGCGGGGATTCTGGGCACTTGATCGGGCGGTGCGGGAAGAAGCCGCACTGCCCGATCTGTGTCGGGAGGGGACTCCGATTATAGGCCAGGGGACCCCTCGAAGTGCGAGCCGGTCCCTCCCGGTGTGATGTGCGAGGATCATGAGCGTCCGCCTCGGGAACGGCCGGCCCCCCTTTCTCGCCGTGAGCCGTCCGGGAACTCTCCTGGGGTCCGGATCCGGCGGCACAGTGGTGGGCGGGGACCCGCGGGACCGCTCGGACGTATTTCGAGGTCTAGGCCCTGCGGCGCTGAGATGAACCCGGCGTCCCTCGACGGCGCCTCTTCCGAAGAGGGATGCTGGGCAGGCGGGAATCCTCCGGAGGGAGATTCTTCCCCCGTCGATGGACGTGCCAGTCGCCATGGCGAGAGAGGACTTGGAGGGGGCGTCGCCTCCTCGCCCAATCCGTGGGGTCTCCCGCATGGCGGCGCCCGCCGCGGTGCCCCCGTTGTCGGAAGCGGGGGCCCCCTGAAAGCCTGGGAATCGGGCTTTGGCCTTTCCCATGGTATGTAAGTGGCTCGGAGTCCAATACCCCGAATGCCTATCCCGGGGCCCGAGACATAGCCAGCTCCCCGGGGGAACTCGGGGTCCTCTCTAGGTCATGTCTCTGGGGAAGGAGGGTAGACCCTGGCTGATGAACCGCGGCGGGTAGTGGGATCTGATTCTTTATGGCTGATTTCAATGGAGAAAGTGTGAAATGTACGAGATGAGGCCTGGAAGAGCCGGGAATTCTCCATCGAGGAGTTCCTCGGTCGCCTGGACCGGGATCTCAACTCTGAGGTGAAGAAGCCGGAGGCGGACATCGATGGAAACTTTCGTCTCCTCGCTCTGCAGAACCTCAAGACGGTGGCGACGTGGGTTGTGACCGCGTCGTATAAGTACGACTATGCGACCGACCTATCGGTTGAGTCTTTGCGCATATGCGAGGGTTTATTGGTGAGAGTGGAGCGGGAGCTCGGGTTGAAGGTCCTTGGGTCCCAAAGCTCACCTCCCGGCAAAATGGGGAATAATAACGGATCGGGTTTTGCGGAAGAAAACCGCTACCTGGCAAAAATGCAGAAGGCAATGCAGACGCAGGTTACGACCTGCGTCGATGCATCTGTCGGGGTTTCCCTGTGGATTTCGTGGATGTTGGAGTCCACGTCTCCTGCGGACCCCGACAAAGGAGAAAAAGAGGAAGAGGAAGAGGAGCGGCGCGCAAACGAGCGCGCCTGCTACCCCTTCCGTCACTCTTGAGGTTTACAGAACCGGTGGCGGTGACATGACCGCCGCTGGTCCTCCCGTAGCTGGGGGACCGCAAACGGGGGGGTGAGCCGGGCATGCGGACTACGGCCCCGCCTCCCTGTAAGCGGCCCGTCCTTCGCCGCAGTTGCGGCGTCCGCCGAGAAGCCCCGACCGCCGCTCCGAGCGGCAGTTGTCGGTGGAGCCTGCGGCCGCGGCGTGGAAACGAAGATGGTGCTGGTCACTGTGTTGTGGGTGAGCCCGTCCAGCTCCCCGCCGCCCCCACGGCCAGAGCCCCAGAGGAAGAAGAAGGAGAAGCCGACGCCGTTAAGCGCGGCTCTAAATGGTTCTGCCGCCGCCATCACAAGTGGTGGCATGGAAGGCGACAGGTAAGAAAGGGATGAGGATTCTAGGTTCCTCGATCCCGGTCGAGGACCGTTCGAGTAATACTCCGGATATCGGCCGAGATGTGACCGCCGAGAAGTTTCTCTCGGCGATCTTTCTCCTTGCCGACTGCGGGACCGGGATAATTATCCTAGGATACCCGGCTCGCAGCACCGCGACCCCGCCCCTGTCAGTTCCCTCCCCTAACGTACCAGGTTCGAGGGACGCGGGGCTGGGAGGTCGCGGCGCCAGGTGTAAGTCCTTACGTTGGTCGTCCGACCAACGGGAATCTAAACTCCGACGGCCGTCCTTGAGTTCCCCCTCGGTAGGGGGAACCTCAGGAAGTGTTGGGAGTGCGTCACCGCCGAGCGGGAGAGCTGACTCCCGTCGCTAAGGGCGCGAGATCCGAGTCCCGCTGGTGCGCCGTATCGCGGCTCGCGGGCGAATGGGATCGCGCCGCGCTCAGATTTGCGCACATAATACGCGCGGGATGAGGCCCAAACGGGCCAGCCTGCGGAGGGAACGGTAGTAGTGCAGAGCTCCAAATCCCGGTCCCCCCCTTAAGGGCCGCGATGGGGAGAGTGGGTTTTTAGTCGGTATGGTGCTTCAACGCAGCATGGCGCGACACCGAGTCCGGCACTACTCCGAAGCCCGCGCGTCAGATTAGGACCATGGCGCGGGTGGGTATGTCCATAAAGGATTTTCCCACTATAAAAAAAAAGGAATGTCGTTGGACATCTCCAACGCGTTCAACTCCCTGCCCTGGGATCGCATTGGGAGGGCCCCGGAAGGGTCCCTTCCTATCTATGGCGCATCCTTCGGGCCTACCTATCGGATCGATGGCTCGAATACAGGGACCACAATATGGTCCCTGTTGCCAGGGTTGTGTACCGCGGGATTCCGCAGGGATCAGTCTTGGGCCCCCACTTGTGGAACTTCGGGTACAATGCTGTGCTCAGAGAAGTTCTCCTTCCCCCAGGCTGCAACATCGTTTGTTACACGGACGATCATCGCGGCTGGGAGGGACTGGGGGGAAGCGAAAAGCCTGGCCAACGAGGCCACAGCATCGTGCGCCACATCGGACTTTGATTTAGAGCTAGTTCTGGCGCCCCAGAAGATGGAGACCATATAGTTTCATGATGGCCGCTCCACCAAAAGATGTGATAATGATCTCCGGTGTGCCCGTCCCTATTGGGGCCCAACTAAAATACTTGGGCCTCACATTGGACAGCCGGTGGAGTTTCTGGATCCATTTCAACGAGATGGCGCCGCGTGTTGCAAAGGCGGCGAACAATTTGGCCCGACTGCTCCTCAATCTAGGGGCGAGTTCGCAGTCCGCCTATACGCAGAGGTCCACTCTATCGCCCTGTACGCGACCTCGATGTGGGCCGCAGATGCTAGGGCCTCCCGGCACATCTGTGCACTGTTACACAGAGTGCAACGCCAGATGGCCATCAGGGCGATTAGAGGGTACAGGACCATCTCTCACGCGGCGGCTACGGCTCTGGCGGGCAACCCCCGCTGGAGTTCCTAGTCTCGATGAGGTAGAGAATTTATTTAAGATGACGGAGCTCAGACGGAGGAATCAAGGCAATACGCCTCCCCCTAGAGTCGTCAAAATGATCAGGGTCCGGGCACGACAACGCCTCCTATCCGAATGGTCGGCATGGCTGAGCCGACCAAACATATACGGAAAGGAGGATTGTCGAGGCTGTCCAGCCCTGCCTGACCAGTTGGCTGGGACGGGGATGGGGCGGATTCTCGTACCGATCAACGCAGTGACCGGACATGGTTGCTTTGGAAAATATCTGTATCTTATCGGTCGAGAGCGCACCACTGCGGCGCGCTAGAGGACTCGGCGCAGCATATTTTAGAGGAATGCCCTGTATGGGCCGAGCAGCGCTAAATCCCAGCCGCAGTGGTTGGCGGCGATTTCTCGCTCCCGGCGTTATTCGATGCCATTCTCGGGAGCGAAGGGTCGTGGAAGATCTTCCTCGCATTTTGCGAGGAGGTTATGAGGGAGAAGGAGGCGGCGGAGAGAGAGAGAAGAGGCGAGATCTCCGCCGCCAACAACCAGGGAGGACGACGAGGAGCCGGAGGCGGCGGCATGAGATACCGACACCGCCGCCGCCCCCCGATCCACCTTCGACTGTAAGGGAGGTGGGTCAAAAGGAGGAGAGAGGGGAAGGGGCCCGAGTTGGGGAGCCGGGGAAGTTCATAGCCGGCTGCGGCCCCTCGGGCCAAAAAACAAGGACGGGTGAGGGGGACCGCGACCGGTGAAGTGCATAGCTGGTCGCGGTCCCCAGATCATATTAAGTACGAGGGAAGGATAGGGGCGGGAAGCCGAAAACGTAGAGGGCCGAAACGTATATGTACACAGAGGTCCCTCGAAAGGCTCCACGCCCCCGACTCCCCCTAAAACTAAGGGAGTCCGGACTAACAGAGCGCAAGGAGGGTTGGAGCGAACTTCGACCCCCATCCCCTGGGGAGGGGGCGCGGAAGAGATGTTAGGTCTGCGCCCCATCCTCCACGACGGCGAGCCACCTTGACGTGGTGTGGAGGCTCTGGGAGACTCGCTAAGGTCCCCAGGAGTCACTTGTGACAAATGGAGGCTGCGGATCTCCTAGCTAAGAGCTCGCCAAGCCTGTCGGAGTCCTCCCGACGAACCGGGTGCGACTTCGTGTTGCACCCCGAGGAGAGGGAGGACTTCGGCGGGTGGGCCCAGCGACCCCGTTAGGGGAGGTAAATTCTCTCCAATCGTCGGTAGGGCATGGCGACCCCGACTTCAAACGCCCGGTGGCACGGCACCGTTAGGGGGAGGTCTGCTCCCTGTCCGTGACACTTGCGGGTGCTCCCGCACAGCAGATAGCCCGAAGAGGTGGTGCTCCACCCTTAGGACGGTCCGCAGGTAAGGGGGCGATGCCCCGCCGTTTTGGGAAGGGCATGAGGAGGGCGACGGGGCTGCTCGGACTTATTCCGAAGCGGGGCCCGAAGCCCCGGTAGCTCCCTGACCCCCGGGTGGCGGGTCGCCCTTTTCAGGGCGATCGCGGCTGTCCCGGAAACCAGGGTGACAGTGTGCCGGAAATGGGGGGGAGTGGTGGCCGCTCGGACATATTCCGAGGCGGGGCTCCCTCCTCCCCGTAGCTGCATCTCGGAACATCAGGGTGGCGGTCCGTCCTTTTCAGGACGGAAGCGCAGTCCCTGGGACCCCGAGGGCAGAATGCCGGAAAGGCGTGGCGGGGCCGCTGGGACGTACTCCCAAGTCGGGGCCCGCCGCCCGGCGTTTTGTTGGTCCCGAGTTTCCGGGCCGCGGCCGTCCACGTCTGGGCGGTTCGACCGGCCGGGGCTTGGGCTTAGGGCGCCGGGCAAGGGAGGGGAGCGGGGCCGCTCGGAAGTATTCCGAGGCGGGGCCCGCTTCCCCTTCCCGGGGAAGTGGCCGGAGCCGCTCGGACATTTCCGAGGCAGGGTCCGGCCACCTGGGCACCACGTCTGGTGCCTCGGGGCCATCGGGACGTATTCCCGGGTGGGGCCCGAGGGCTCGGTGGGCAAGCCTGCTCATCGAGCGGGGGGGTGCGCGGGGCCGCTCGGACTTATTCCAAGGCGGGGCCCGCGCCCCTCCAACAGGTCGGCGGAGCCGCCAGGACGTATTCCTGGGTCGGGGTCCGTCGGCCTGTACAATCTTCAAGACGAGCAGGCGACGAGAAGGAAAACTCAGGAAAAAACCAAACCTTTAAAAAATTATGGGTATGGAGTATAAAAAGGAAAAAACCGCTGGGGGTTCCCAGCGGTTACCGGTTTGGGATACCCAGCACCGGCAGGGGGGGACTATTGTCCCAGGTTCCCCCAGGTCGGTCCGTTCAGGCAAATCATGTGATGGGCTACCTGCAGTGTTGGCCGCAAGCACTGCAGGCGAATGGACTATCGTTAGACTGACGGAAGCCTGCTCCAAGGGGTAACCGTCAATAGGACGCCTGCGAAGGGTTTGGCGCGTGGCCAGATGCCACTGTCAGACCGAAGAAAGGAGGAGGAGGATCATGGAATCCTCCGGTTAACAGGAGGAGGAGGAGGAGGGGACGATGACCCTTCGGATCAAGTGTCCGTACACGAAGAACAACTACTTGTAGGGGGTACCCCCTTGCCAGGGGTCTCTGTAAAACAGAAGAATCCAAGAGTAGTAATCTCAAAGGTAGACAATCTATCTATACGTGCTTGGATTCCCTGGAGAGAGGAGTCCCTCTCCCAAAAGGAGGAAAATGAAGCGGAGAGGGAGAAAAAGAAGGACAGGGCACGAGACTGTCGCACGAGGAGAGCCAAACAAGCTAGAAAACGAATCCTATCAGATTCAGAGGAAAGCAGTGGGCAAGAGAGAGCGCGTTCCTTGGGCAGAGGCTAGGATAGGAGGGCAACAGAGGAGAAAAAGGAGGCCGACAGAGCCCCCAGCCCAATCTACAGTGAGGACGAGGAGGTTGTTGAGGTGGAGGAGACACAGGCCAAGAGAAAATGGGGCCGCCCCCCTACAACGGGAGAGTATAGAAACATCAGAGAGGAAATCGAAAAGCAGAATAAGGCTAAGGAGGCAGAGCTCAGGCTATTGCAAGAAGAGAAAATTGCCAAGATGAGTGGCACAGAAGTTCTAGGGCTTAACAAAACTGTGGACGTCGAAGAAGTCACTGCCGAGGCGGAGCAGACACCCACTGCGGACATTATCAATAAAATTAGGGAGCTTCAAGCAGAAGTAACGAGAGTTTCAAAGACGAGCTCTAATCTCAAAAGGACAAGTCAAAACACACTGAACATATCTGCTGGCCGCACAGTGGGCCTGATAAAGGCCTTAAGAACCAGACTAGACAGAAATCATGTGAACACCAAAGAACAAAAGGAGATCCTGACTCAACAAAAGGAGCAGGATAACCTAAGAAAGGACATGAAGGAAAAGCTAAGGAGGATGGAAGAGGCCTTACATCAGGCGCTCCAAATGGCCGAACTAGAGAGGCAGAAGGCCGATATACACCTCAATATGCTAATAGAAACAACAAAAGAAAAGGAAGACCTCTTAAGGCAATTAATAGACATAAAAGAGGCGGAAAAACGATGGTGGGAGACTAGTCAAATCCAAAACAATGGGAGGCATAGAAGAGCTGCCCCAATCCAAATAACTGAACGGATAACGAGTGCGGAAAAGGAGGAGAAGGAGGAACCTCCCCCTAAACAATTAATGCCAACAAAGGAAGAACTCCAGGCGTACCTAGCTAGGCGCCCAGAGATTAAAGGGGTGGCCAAGATACTGGAGGACAGGCAGATAGATAAGAATCAGAAATGAGAGGAATGAGAAAGGGGAAAAGGCTGCCTCCCCCTTTCGGGATATGGTAACGAAGATCGCGGCAGCGAATAAAAAGTCCTTCGAGAACAAAAATAAGAAGGTAGGATTGGGAAAGGATTGGGAAAAAGAAGAAAGCGGAACCTAATTGGTCACAAATGGAGCTTTACTCTACCCAATCGGGGACACCTAATATAGACGAGATGATTAGAATAATAACCAACTAGGTAACCAAAGCAGTCATGGATCAAATGTGTGGGGTGGATAAAAACATACCTACCCCACCGATAAAGGAGGCCGAACAACTCAGACCCTCCTTCACCTCCATAGCTAAGGACGCCCCACCTCCATAGCCAAGGACGCTCCACCTCCGAAGAGGAGAGCATCCGAGGCTAAGAAGAAGAGGAAGAGGGAAAAAAGGAGGGAGGAGACGAGGCGACGCGCAAGTACGTCTGCCCCTCCCCCTTCAACCCTCAAGGAGAGGGTAATAGAAAAGGCAGGCCCAGTTACCAGGTCTATGACCGGGGCCTGCCTCTCCATACCCGCTCCCTCCCCCCCGTCCCACAACGCAAGAAAACCACTTTATGGTTTCTCCAAGGTAGTGGAGAGAGGGGAGAAGAGAAAGGAAAGGCAGCAGGCCGGAATAAGTCCGGCCACTGCTGCCTTCATCGCCGCGGGCGTCCCTAAAGGCAGAAGAGCGACGGAAAAGACACAAGGAAGAACTGAGGATACAACACCTGTTCCCCCCCAACCGAAGAAGTCACCGAGGACAGCCGCCGTGCAAATTATATGCCTGGACGGCGAAAGAGCAGAAGTCATGCGCCTCGCAAGGGCACGGGTGAATCTCGAGGAATTGGGAATCCGGGAGATGCGACCCAGGAGGGCGCGAACAGGCGCACTCCTCCTTGAGATACCCGGAGTAGAAGGAGCTCAAAAGGCGGATGCCCTTGCGGATAAATTGCGAGTGGCCCTAGCCGACAAGGAAGGGATGCTGATCACCAGACCGCAAAAGACAGCGGAGATAAGAATCAGAGACCTAGAGGATTCGATCTCCGAGGAAGAGGTGGCGGTGGTACTAGCCGAAAAGGGAGGATGCCACCCGGATGAAATCAGGGTGGGCCCCATCCGGCAGGCCTCGAATGGACTGGGATCTGCATGGGTAAAGTGCCCATTAACGGCGGCTAGTAAGATCGTCAAGGAAGGGACGTTTAGGCTCGGCTGGACAAGAGCTAAGACCGAAGTGCTGCCCGAACGGACCCTAAGGTGTTACAGATGCTGGGACAGGGGGCACGTTCAGGCAGTATGCACAAGCAAGAAGGACAGGTCGAGGAATTGTTACCGATGCGGCCAAGAGGGGCACCCCGCTAGGGGCTGTACCGCCCCGGCCAAATGCGCGATCTGCGCAGAATCGAACCGGCCTGTGAATCATAGGGCTGGAGGACCCGCCTGCAGGGCCCCCATCCCCCGAAAGAAGAAGGCGAAGATAAAAGGGAGAAATGAAACCCCTACACCCACCCCCACGGCCGCCGCTTCCCCGGGGGGCGGGACGCCTATGGAGGGGGTGGAGGAGGAATCGAAGCAATCCCTCCCCGAAAGACCCGCCAAGGGGGTCAAAGGGGGGGAGGCTAACGATTAAGGACGGGAAGACGAAGAGGAAGGTGATAGCTCTTCCACCACCACTCCCTCCATCAGTCTCCCTCCCTAACGAGGAGATGGAGGTTGATACGGAGCCCCGACCCAGGGGGGGCTCCGTCCAGCCGGCTCCCGACATAATCAGGGAGCCAGTAGAAGAGGACGGACCTGCAGGAGCCGAGGGGGATACGACCCAGCCTCAAAATGGTGAATAGACTCCTGCAGGTGAATCTAAATCACGCTCGGGCGGCGAGCGCGATTGCGGACTAATGGTCCTGTCCGAGCCCTACCGGGTACCGTCCAACCAAAGCCCGGGCGGGCCTAGATGTGGATGTCGCCTTCACTTGGCGGCGCACTAAGGATCCGCTTCCCTGCAGTTTCCTGGAGGCGGGGAGCGGGTACGTTGCTGTCAAGTGGGGCGACTTCGTCGTGGTCGGGGTATACTTGCCTCCGAGCCTGAGCCGCGCCACGTACAGAGAGAGGTTGGGGAGGATCGCTGAATGCGTGGAAAGATACAATCCCTCCCCGACCATAGTGGCCGGGGACTTCAACGCCTGGTCCGAGGTGTGGAGTTCCCGGTACACGAACGAGAGGGGCATGACTCTAGAGGAATGGGCGGCGTCACTGCGCCTACACTGTCTAAACGCAACGAGCACCTGTATTCAGCCGCAGGGGGGGGAATCAATAGTCGATTTGACATGGGCGAAGCTGCGGCCAGAGTGAGGGGTTGGAGAGTACTGACGGAAACTTATTCCGGGTCGAACCACCGATACATCGAGGTGGTCCTGACGGAAACTCCAGCCCAGGTGCTCGGACGCCGCCACCCCCGACCGCGACGCTGGGCCCTCGGCAAGTTTGCCGAGGACCCATTTACACAAATGATGCTGACGGGATCCTGGCTCGCGGAGGATCACGGGGCGGGAGATGTGGGAGCATGTGCGGAGCGCTTAAGGGACCTAGTAATAAGGTCCTGCGACGCCGCCATGCCCAGAGTTAACCCCTGCCCCCGCCGGGCCGCTTACTGGTGGAGCGATGAAATTGCGTCGCTCCGCCACACCGCTCAAGGTAAGCACCGAGCGCTCAAGCGGGCCCGGCGACGCCGAGGGTCGGATCCCGCGGCAATCGAGGAGGTCGCGGCGGAATACCGGGGGGCAGTTAAAGCCCTCCGGAACGCCATAGCTGCGGCAAAGGCCAGGGCCTGGAACGAGCTCCTCCTCACGCTGGATGAGAATCCGTGAGCGCGCCCCTACCTGATTGTCCGTGAAAAACTGCGGAGGTGGGTGCCCCCTCACACGGAAACACTGGAGACCTCGGTCCTCACGAACGTACTAAGAACCCTCTTCCCACAATCAACGGGAGGTGTCCCCATGGACAGAAGAATCGTCAAACGACGAAGATTGGAGCGAGGACTTTGAGGTCTCCGAGGAGGAGCTCAAAGGGGTCGTCAGAAGGATGCGGGAGAAGAACGCGGCTCCCGGTTTTAATGGCGTCCCCGGAAAGATCTGGGCCCTGGCCACCAAATACATAGGTGAGGGCCTGAGGCACCTATTCTCAAGGTGCCTAAGAGAGGGAGTCTTCCCCCCCAGTATGGAGGAGGGCCTACCGACCGATATGCTTGCTGGACGAGGAGACCAAACTACTGGAGAGAATTATAGCTGGCCGACTCATCCGGCATCTCGAGCAGGAGGACCCGACCTGCACGGGCGGCAGTTTGGGTTCCGCCGGGCCAAGAGTACGGTGGACGCCATCCTTTGCGTCCGTGGCCTGGTGGAGCAGCCTGTGCAGGAGGGCGGGTCGCCGTAGTGGTTGGAGTCGCGCTGGATATATCCAACGCATTTAACTCCCTGTCCTGGGACCGCATTGGGAGGGCCCTAAAGCTACACAGGGTCTCTCCCTACCTAAGGCGGATTCTTCGGGACTACCTGTCCGATTGGTGGCTTGAGTACAGGGACCACAGCAGTGTCCCTGTACAACGGGGAGTGTGCCGCGGGGTTTCGCAGGGGTCAGTTTTGGGACCCCATCTGCGGAACCTCGGGTACAACGCCGTGCTGAGCGAGGTTCTCCTTCCCCCCGGCTGCGATGTGGTCTGCTATGCGGACGATACGCTGATTCTCGCGGCCGGGAAGGACTGGGGGGAAGCCAGGAGCCGGGCCAATGAGGCCACGGCGGGCGTTGTGCGACGCATCCGAGACCTGGGTTTAGAGGTTGCGCCTCAGAAAACGGAGGCCATATATTTCCACAATGGCCGTCGAGGGGCGTCCCCCAATGATTCGGTCGAGGTCTCGGGTGTGCCCGTCCCAATTGGGGCCCAGCTAAAATATCTGGGCCTCACACTGGACAGCCGGTGGAATTTTCGGACCCACTTTAACATTTTGGCCCCCGCGCGTGAAGAGGGCGGCGGACGGTATCGCCTGGTTGCTCCCAAATTTAGGGGGGCCCAGCGGGCGAGTCCGCCTTCTGTATGCGGAGGTGGTCCACTCCATAGCCCTATACGCGGCTCCAGTATGGGCCGCAGAGGCGGAGGCCTCCCGGCATATCTGCACCCTGTTACATGGGGTGCAGCGCCGAGTGGCAATCAGGCCTATAAGGGGATATAGGACCATCTCCCACACGGCGGCAATGGTTCTGGCCGGACAGCCCCCGCTGGAGCTACTTGCTTCAATGAGGAAGCAGATATATCATGAGATAGCGGAGCTCCGGCGGGTGCTCAGAGGCGAGAAGTCTCCCCCCCCAGAGCCGTCAAAATAATAAGGGTCCGGGCACGGCAACGCCTCGTGGCCGCCTGGTCGGCCTGGTTGTGCCGACCGTGTGTGGCCAATAAGAGGGTTGTCGCGGCTGTCCAGCCCCGCCTAGCAAGTTGGCTAGAGCGGGGATGGGGCGGGCTCACGTACCGGGAGACACAGATCCTAACCGGACACGGCTGTTTCGGGTCTTTCTTGTGTCGCATTGGTCGTGAGCGCACGACGCGGTGCCACCACTGCGGCGCGTTAGAGGATTCGGCGCAACATACGTTGGAAGAGTGCCCTATGTACGTGGGCGGAGCAGCGCCGAGTCTTCGCCGCAGTGGTTGGCGACGACCTCTCGCTCCCGGCAGTCATTGACGCCATTCTCGGGAGCGAGAGGTCGTGGAGAAGTTTCCTCGCTTTTAGCGAGGAGGTCCTCCTCAAAAAAGAGGAGGACGAGAGTATCCGGCGGGGAGAAACTGCCGGAGCCGGAGGAGGAAGAGCGGACGGGGGCGATGGCGGCGTAGTAAGATACAGGCGCCGCCGTCGCCCCCGTCCGCTCTTCCTCCTCCGCCTCAGACCCTGAGGTCGTCCGAAAGAGAGGAGGAGGAGGAGGGGGCCCCAGTTGGGGGGAACAGGGAAGTTCATACCTGACCCTCCCGAAGAGGCTCCCCCTCCTCCGATTTAGGGGCCCACCCTCCCGATATGGGTGGGCCCCCTCACGGATAACCGACCCATGGAGAGAAGGGGGGGATGCCGCGACCGGTGAAGTTCATAGCCCTCCAGGGTCATCAACGAGAGGACGACGGGGCGGGGAGTCGAAAGCGAGGGGACTAGAATGTTCCAATAGTCCCCTCAGACAGGCTCTCTGCCCCGGATACTGCGAGTGCCCTTTCCGATCACGCCAGGCTGGGCGGGCGCTACAACGAGTGAGCGGAGCGGGGGGCCGGAGTCTGCAAAGTTCATAAGCGGACTTCGGCCCCCCCATCCCCCCTCACCGGGGAGAGCGCGGCGCGGACCAAGACCCAAGGCCTGCGCGCGCCGCTCCCCCCCGGGAAGAGTGACGGAGGGGGTGGTGTCACCTCCGTCACTAACAACATGAGGAAGGCGGGTGCAGTCAGCACCCGCCTCGACAGGGGGCGATCCGGTGGGTAATACAGTTAGTTCAGATCCCGGATCGCCCCCAAGTTACGCCTGTGGTTGGACACCCGCTGGGGTTTTAGTGGGTAGGGGCCGTTAAATAGGGCGAGTCCCACATACCTCTGCCACGAACTGACTGGTTAGGTCAGGGCGGGGGATGCGTAACAGCATTTCCTCAGCGTAATCAAAAAAAAAAGGTCTGCGCCCCATCCATCCCCCAGGGAAGGACGGTCGAGTGGAGCGGTGTCCCTCCTCCGTCGCTAAAAACGAGAAGGGGGAGGATGTAGTCAGCGCCTTTCCCCGGCGGGAGGTGAGCCGATAATACTGCAGATCAGATTCCGGCTCACCCCCCGCCGGGGGAGGGCACCAGAGAAAGACACCCGCTGGGGTTTTAGTGGGTAGGGTCCGTTAAATAGGGCGAGTCCCACATATCCCTGCCCTTCCCTCGGGACGGGGGATGCGTAACTGCATTTTCCCAGCGTTATTAAAAAAAAAAGTTAAAGCAAGATTGAGAAACACCTAGCCAGTTAAGGCAAGGTTGAGAGACACCTAGCAAGTTAAGGCATTATTCTTCGACTACGGACCCTACTTAAAACATAAAAAATAGATCAAAATTCTATATTTAGTAACCTCATGTAAATAAAATTATGTAGCCAGTGAATGATTTTTAAACCATGATTCTGAAATATCATCTTTATCTTAAATCTTTTTTAGCCTATAAAGATAAAAGATACGTGTTTTAAGGTTCTTTTTGTAATCATGATTTAACATTATTCTTGTATCAACATATTGTTCGCAGCCTTCTATTTCAAGCTTTCTATTTAGTGTTTTTCATTTTGTATCTCAAACTAGAGGTATAAGGATAAGATGAAATAAGTAATTTACGAATCAAATCAGTATTTGTAGCGATTTTACTGCACTTCCTTGTATTGAACTTTCGGTAGTGCTTCAAATCTTTGTTTCGAAATTCTTGCGATTCTTCAGATAATAAACCTGTTGGAATGAGTGCAAAATTGTCGATGATTTTATCTCCGTGATATAGTATCTTATGCAAAGATGCTGGCATATAGTACCAATCATATAATGTACAGTTTGTAAAGTTGTATTGTAAAGTTTCTGTTGCGTATTGTTTAAATTTTATGGTGTCAATTTTCACATCACATGCAAGAGTCTGTAAAATTATTCCAAGTCTGACGATTAATTGCTTGTTGACACCTGTTATTTGCGATGCCAAGTCTGAATCACGGAAGAACCTTCTTGCAGTATTACCATCATTGAAAGATCCGGCTTCTTATTTTGGATAATCTATAAGTAAATCTGTTTTATCTTTAAATAATTTTTGGATTCTACCATTAGCTGATTTCATTTGTTCTTTTTCTTCAATCGATCTTGCACCCCACTTACAGAAGTCTAATYTATATGCTATATGAAGAATACATTCCATAAATCGTATTCATGCATGCAAACTTGATAAGCCATATTTAAAATTCTCAACTACCTCGGCTTTTTCCGATAACTTATTAAAATTATTCATTTCTGATGGTGTTGCTTTACATGTTACACAAGATGCGCTTGAAGGAGTATCTTTTAATGTCTGTATGACTTTTCCATCTACCATAGTTAGATGCAAGGAGTGCGTTACATTAATTTTTTTACCAGCAATCTCTAATGACGTCGATAAGAGCTCGTCGATTTGAGATTGTATTCGAGTTACTTCATCACGAGTGTTCTCAGGTGTTTCTTTGACATATTCGAAACTAATAACACGACACGMATATCTCGTTGAGCCAGATTGTGGATTAGATCAAATTTTTTTACTTGAATTTGTAATATTYTGTTCCAATATAAGCGGTATCATAGAGATCATAAAAATACTACTGTCTGATCCATCCGAAAATTTTTGCTTATATTCACTCTGATCCGAAGCACCATCACATCCCCATTTGGAAGTTATAAGGGATACTTCAGTTACAYTTTCAGRTATTTGAGAAATAACGGTAGGTATTTCCAATAATCGCTTACATATATGATCTAATAAAGCTTGTAAATCAATAGAAACGTTTTTCTCAGTTATTGATACTTGAAGATATAGGATAGCATCCTRTTCKTGCTTCCAAGTTACTTGTAAGAGATGAAAATATCTGCATTCTTTTCTTTAGATTTTCTTTAGATAGATCATTTTCGTATCGTATCATACTGCCACCGAGATAACTTTGCATCTTCAATAAGAGCCAAAGATTCTGCTTCGGTAAATGTAAGTAAGTTGCATTCATTATTGTTTAAAAGGCCTTCAATAACTTTTATCAAATGTTTCCTTCCAAAATTTCTTAAGTTTTTATAGAAAACTTGTTTTATTTCTTCTTCTGAATAATTATCTGACAAAACTAGTATTTTTCTACGCTTAGTAGATTTAGAACCATCTTCGTAATTGTCTAATGATGGTCTGCCATCACTTGAGACTCCCTTTTCAAAGTGAATAAGAACATTTCCTGACAACCACTCACGATTTTTTTTTCTAAATGCATCTTCTTTATAAAACGCAGAAAATAACTTCATTTTAAAGATACGCAGAGAGCTAAGATTAAGTTTTTTCTCTACCAGTGATAACTATTCTTCATCTAAATCAGGGTGAATTCTATTAACATAACTCATTAAGCAACCAACATTTCGTTCATCATTTATATCGACTGTCAACAATGTGWTACACAAGTYTAAGTGAGAMAGAGTAAGAGGYTCCATTCTTAAAAATTACTTTATTAGTAACGTAAGAATATTAATTAAAGTAATTAATTAAAGCAATAATTATATGTGAATGATTATAAATATATTATTAATATTTAAAATCTACTTACAAGTAACACTACCCAAGTGCCACTCACCGAATCAAATGAAACTTTGCATACAGGTAGAACGTTGAAAAATATTAGACACGTATTTTTTTATACCTGTCCAAACTCAATTTTAAGGGTAAAAACTACCCCTTACGGTGTAATATAGGGGTGGCATAAAAGTAACGGAGCGATGAAATATTTCTTCAAATATGATCTTTTTATAAATGTTAAGGTCGTACCTGAAGTAAATTTAAACGAGGAATCTAATAGTGACCTTGAATTTGACCTTGACAATAATCTTCAAGGTTATTTGAAGATCAACTTAATTTTTTGAGGGGAAACCCYCTTTTTTCACTCTGGAARTTGAAAGAGCCAGATATTTTTGAATTTGATTATGAACTTAGGTCATAAATCAGACATAAATTTAAAGGTCATAGTAAGATTACTTAAATCTAACCAAGATATGAGGACTTTCAAAAACAAAAGCTATTATGAAAATTTCTTATCTTCAAAAGTTATTTATTTTATGAGACGCACTAGATAGTGACGTAAATCTTGATCTTTACCGTGATCTTCATGGATACTTTATTGCGRTAAAAAATAGATTTACTTTCAGCGTTACYTAGGAACAACGACGTGGACGTAGTAAATTCTGTTCTCTTTGGGGTGCTAGATTATCGTGAGTCCCCTTGCCTCTCACGTTTCGGGGTGCTACATTAGCGTGAGTCCCCTTGCCTCACACGTTTCAGGGTGTTAGATTAGCGTGAGTCTTCTTGCCTCTCACGTCTCCTAATATTCAATTACCCTTAACCTGCACCCAGGGTATCTGACACCCCAGCAAAATTTCGTTTTTTTTTTCTCAAAGTAGTACATCTTGAGAGTATAGTATTGAATTTTTATTGAAAAATATGTAAATTTGATTGAGATATGATTTTTTTAAGTAATAGCCGTTTTTTCAAGAAACTTAATTTCAAGAATTGAAATTCATCATTCGGACCAATCATATTTCATTTTTGATGGTTTCGAGTATTTACAGTTTTTTTTTTTAAATCTCTAGGTGTCATACTTTTCTAGCAATGAACGTTCAAAATGTCAGTTTCATGATTATCCAATTTGTTAAATAATTTGTTTAAACAATAATTTTTTAAACAAATTGCAAAATTTGAAATTTTGCCATATTCTTGTATAATTAGGGCTAATGTCCTCTTTTACATCGGTTCCGAAGTGCTCGGGCTCATGGGTTGGCCTTGGGCATCGCGGTCTATGTGCATGCGGCTGGTTCATTT
>JANQDE010000676.1:14907-25998 GCA_037157785.1 Cephalotes varians
GTAAAGATACACGGTCCGTCTCGCGCTACGCGTGAACTTGGCGCGAGACACTACCGTGTCTCTTGATACAAATATATTTCGTACAAATAAATATTTTAATTTTAACAAATATATCGTACAAATAAATTATTTAATTTTAAATAAAATGTGACAATTAACTCCATATTAAGGGTCGGTCGTCACACGTTCCAGGATTGGTAATTACATATTTTAAAACATACAAAAATACAGTTTTTATTTTAATATTAATTATATATTTTAGGAAATGATACTATTGAATTAATGTAAATAAAATAATAGACATCTGAATTAAATTACAGAGCTAGATTATAAGCCAAAGTTCCGACTTCTTTAAGAGAGACCAATATAAATATCCGAAATATATAAAATATAATTAACTAATTGTGTTAAGATTTGGTAAAAATCTGTTTACTTTTAGCATAGCCTACTTAAATTGTTGAAATAACAATATTCTCGTGTAAATAATTTCCTTCAGAAATCTTCTTACAATAACGACTTAAAACGACTTACAAATATGACTTAATGTACGATAATTCATATTAAATTCTGAAACGGCTTGTCGGATGGATAAATTATATAGTTTTACCTGCTTTCAAAATAATATCTAGCGGAATTTTCTCTATCTGTCTCTTCCTCTCTTATTTTTGTACTGTAATTAATAAATCTTACATAATCTCTGAATGTCACGACTGTTAAAGGCTCTTCTTTATTTAAAGGATGTAAAATTCAGTGTTTTTTAAAATTGATTTGTAAGTAAACAATAAAATCAAAGTCTGTAATAATTGGAGGTCTTTCTTATTGACATAACATATATTTCGTAGTACGTAACAGTTTTTAACATAAGTTTCATTTGTCACTTAAATATTGCGTATAATATCCAGGATGTAATACAGTACTGCTAAAATTCCGGGGTCTCCGTCATTGTAAAATATTTGTCCAATAGAGCTAGAACAGAAAATCAAAATCAAAATTTTTTACAATTAGTATATGGGTTCTTAACTGCATGAACTAAAAAAATAATAATAATTTTTCACTAAACGATGGAGTTGTAAAGAAAATAATTATTTTTTCGCTGAAAATTTTTGTGCTTTCTCGTTGTAAACTATTAAAAAACTATTCAAATTATCATAAAATCCTTAATTCATGCAGTAGCGATACTTAATTCAAATATATTGTATTTCACATCAATCGGATTATTAGTATGGGAGTTTTGTACAACGGCGATTTCAAAAATAAAATTTCGAAAAAAAACGCTTTAAAAGTTTGATAATATGTTTAGAACAACATAAAAAAAATTCAATTTCTACCTTCAATTAGTTATCCATACAAACTTCCTTCTTGTTTCGTAGTACTGAGGTTCTTCAGTCTTCTTTCATGTACTAATACCTCGCAATTCCGATTTAGACTTAAGCGCACTTTGTGCATCGCTCACTTTGACTGTAAATAATTTTCTCTACAGTCAGAATCTGACGACAATCTTATGAGATCTTATTCTACACACTTTAATGTATCGATTTATGAAAAAAAAAAATGATTTTTTTAAATTAAATCAAAAAGAGCCCTTAATTTCTTTTTAACATAATCAATACAGCATTTTTTTCAAGGTTGAAAGTATTAACATACTTAAGAATTGATTATACAATTTCAAAAAGTATATATTGAGAACACATCAATTTTTACACTTTTTATAGCATGTATAATATTTGGATTCCATGAAATCACTATAATTTTAACTGTATAAAATTAAACTTAATGAAATGTTTTTTTGATAATAACATTTTATACACTTCATGTACATTCTTAGTTCTGTCATTAAAAATGTAAGATGTAACTGTATATCTCTTATTTGAATGAAAGCCTACTTCTTGAAAAAAAATACTATTGATCAATTATAACTTAAGACTTACTACTTACTTAATGTCCTAAAACGTCTAAATATGATAAAATGTCAAAAAAAAAAAATTTTTTTTTCCAGAATCTTCTGTAAATATTGACAACAGATTATGTTTGCCGAAAAGCCGCAAATAAAAAACATACTTTGTGATTACCGAACTTAACACATTTCCAATAAATATGTAATCTCTATGGACAAAATAGAGAGTAGCAATTAACAGCAATCAGATATGTCAAACATATTGATGGCAGACATGAAGCAATTTTGTTATTGTGAATATGTCAGCATCCGTCACAACAGCAAAGAATACAACAGCATTTGTCAGAATACAGACAGATTGGATGTCAACAGCGAGCAAGTCTATTGAACGTATTGACAACAGATTGGTGGCAAAAACCAAAAAGATTTGTCTATGGTAAATTTGCATAAAAACAATATGAACAATACATAATATCACTAATAGATGGATACGACGATGGAATTCCACTTCTCATAATTAAAAACCATGCAAAAAAGAATAAAAGACGCAACATTATGAGAATTTTCACCTATGTTCTAATAAAATAATTTTTTGAAGGCGAATTCTAAAATGGGGCTTCATGAATAAAAAAGATTTAATCTGCATTTGGCACCAATCTATTATTTTATTCAAAACAGATCTGATTTGTATTTAGTGTGATTCCCTTACATACTGTCAACGTGTCTGGGAACAGATATGTTCAGATTTACATTGGAAATCAACATAGTAGGCCTTGGCTTATTACTGTTCTGCTGACATTTGTTTTCCCTTTGATAACATCCCATGAACAAAATGTTAGCTGAATTATTGAAATAGCAAAATTCTGAATAATAATGGAGATTAATAATCAAGATGGTTACAATTGCTAAGTTTTTAATTAAGATCTTTATAACAAATTAGTAAGTATTTCTTTTTTCTAAATTGTTTTTAAAATTTTTGGCAAGCATTTTAAAAAAGTTTTAAAAATCAATCATCATTTTTTAAATCAATTTTAGCGATTAAGTTTGATGTCATATTTTTTCACAAATTTCCATAAAAAATCATATAGTTTGTTTTTTGAGGCTGAACTAGTATGCTTATTGTATTGAAAATGAAATAGAAAAGAAAATGATATATTTGAATAAGAAAGAAAATAAATATATATTTGAAGCGAAAACGAGAAAGAAAAGTTTTAGTACGGTCCAGTGCAGCGAAAAAATAAGCTTATAATAGATAATTATAAAAACTTTTAATGTGAAACTTGTAAATCATTTTGAACATATATATTCATATGTCTCTAAAATCTATCTTTCAAGTAAACTCATTAACTTGTTAGCATTTCTCATCTATACAAAGCCAATACAATCTTAATTTTTACGGTAATAAAACTTCTTCAAGTCATATTATAGTTATAATATCCCAGATAGCCAAGTCTGCAAGACACATTTTGAGCAGAGTATGCTATTAATCTTTAATGGCAAAAAGGCAACAAATTTGATACAAAGTCTGTAATATCTGACAATGTTGGCAAACTGCTGTCAGAAATATATGAAAAGATGAAAGTTTGCTAATATACTATGCCAGCAGATTAATGGTAGAAATCGAGCAGAATTTGCAGCTCTTGCACCCAGTAAACAAAATGTTAGCAGAATGTCGACAGACTGGCAGCAGATTTGATCAGAAAATGTCAGCAGATTGACATCAACTGCAGTCCTATTCTACTTTCATTCTATCAACAAAATCTGTTCTCATAATAAGACAGCAGATTGGCACCAGAAATTAAGCAGGTTCTGCTGCTTTTATAGGTATTTAAATTGTGACGTCATTGCTACTGAAAAATCTTAAAAAATGATCTTTTTCTATTTTATTTATTTTTAAAATAGTAATTTTTAACATAACAAGTAAAAATTAAATAATATTAAATTTTATTAACAAAAATTAATATAGTTTACATTAAAACACATTAGATTTTGAGAATATATTCTGAAGACTATATTTTAAAATCATAAAAATATCATAGTTTTTCTTCTTTGTACTAATCAATGATCATTTTCTAACAACTATGTTTATTAGCTTCCTTGGTGCAAAATCACAATCACATCCCACTGATAAGTGTATGCATAAATAATAGTAGAAATAATTATGACATGTCTCAGTTTCGATAGATTTCAGTTATATAAAGACCTTAACAAATTTAAAATACAAGAAATGAACAATAGATACTACTTAGCGGCAATCTTGGAAGTATTCAGTGATAGCGCAGATCCTGCTCGGTTTCTGCCACGAGTCTGCGGTTAGATTCTGACAGCAGGTTCTGTTTGATTTCTATCGTCAATCTGCTGGCATAGAATGTCAACAAGTTCTGTCAGATTTCTAGTAGCAATTTGCTGACATCATCAGATATTACAGATTCTGTGTGAAATTTGTTGCCTTTCTGGCATCTGAAATTTATAACAGACTCTGCTTAAAATCTGTTTCTTCAGGTTTATCTATCTGGGACAGGCTTCCTGCTGCCAATCTGCTAGCATAACATGTCAGCAGACTCTGTTGAGTCTATAGATCCCGAGCTTAATGTGGACACAGATTGCTATGGATTTATAATGAAAAAATTTACTGCTAATCTGCCAGCAAACTGTTAGCATTTTACTATCTGAGATATGACAAAATACATTAAAATAAATTTTTTTGCAATGTTAACCACAAATTTCCCAAAAATGTGATGTAATAAAATTATTTGATAAACAGGATTATAATCAGGGATTATAATCTAAGAAACGACTATTTTCGTTCTTTTGTGTTCAAAAGAAATCATTTTTTGTTAAACAATGTCATAAATATATTTTATAACTCACAGGCAACATGGCATTGAACAGATGAGTGATAAATGACGCTCCATGTTTAACTGCTTTTTCTCCTTCACTTAAATTTGCTATAGAATGTCCTAGAATGTCATATAGATTAAGTTAAAGAAAAATTTTATAAAACTTGTGAGTTTCAATATATGGAAATTATAAAAATTATAATATGTTATTCTAAAATAAGAAATCTTTACAATTTCGTTTAATTATATATAGGGTGATAAATATATTATCGCTGAGATATTAAAATTTCAACTTACCAAGAGATACTTTGATATTTCTTTTACATAACTCTTCAATAACAGATATAGCGTTGGGGATCTCAGGTGCTAATGTAAACATGCACACATTGTCCAAATCACCATACATATCGATAACTGATTTAAATCCCTATAGGAAATATATAAATCAAGTATCATATATTAAATATTTCAAAGATTTTAGACGCAAAATAGAGATAATTATTATATACCTGATCAAATTTTCTAATAAAATGTTCAGGATGAGCACCTTTCTTGTTTGGACTAATAAATGGTCCTTCTATATGAACACCCAGTATACCAGCACCATGACTACCTCCATTTTGTTTCTTTATTCTTGGTAAAATTTTGTGATATATCTCACTGGGAGATGTAACCAATGTAGGGCAAAAGGATGTTACTCCATGTTCCAATAATCCCTTTGCTACTTTAGCAATACCTTCTTCTACATTGTCAACATTGTATGAGAAATCTATGCCAAATCCTCCTAACAAACAGATATTAAATCATTCATTTATTTATAAATAAAATTATAAAATTCATATTAAATACTAGAAAATCTATAGCATTAATTACAATACTTGATTTCTTTTGCAGTTGATAAAATATTTTTAGGTATCCGAGAAAAAATGTTTCATATAAAAAATATATATTATATATATAATTATATATATGTAATATATATATATATATATGTAATAAACATATATATATATATATATATATGTAATAAAATAATTATATATATATATAATTATATACAATATTAATATATATATATAATTATGTACAAAATATATCCATATATATTTATATATCCTTCTTTTTTAAAATTACTGTTTGAATTACTGTCTATAAGAAAAATAATAAGAAGAAAACTTATAAAATAATTGAAAGGATAATTTTTATATTGTTTCTGTATAAAAAGTTATAAAAAGTTAAGTTTGAAGAAATAAGAAAAAATTGCTCATATATAATCATATATAAATCATTATATATAATTATATATGAGCAATTATTTCTTATTTTTTTAATTTGACTTGTAAAAGAAACAAGATGAAAATTATTCTTTTAATTATTTTTTGTGTTCTCATTATTATATTATTATTTTTCTTGTACCAAACAGTAATTTTACAGAACAAAAAAAAATATATATGGATATGTATATATATGGACATATTTCAGATGTAATTATCTGTTTTTATATATATATATATATTTTTTTTTATATGAAAAATTTTTTCCCAGGTACTTTTTTAGAATACTCTTCTTATTGCAAATCTTAATAAAAATGTGTATTCAACGTGTTTTCACTTAAAACGAAAGAATCCAACAAAAAACGCGACAGTCTACCTCCTCGCAACGAGTTATTAAGGTTTAAAGTTCATGAGTCTAGAGGTTAAGATATCCGTCATTTTATTATATTTTTTAGATACTTGTCAGAGATGTCTGTCTGTAATTTTATTAACTTTACTTAGCAAATTAATTAAATCATACATTATGAAATATTTGTAACATATTTTTCAAAATTTATATGAGAAATTTAAATGGCGCAACTGTGTTTATAGTTGTTTATTTTAAAGAAATGTTAGATTTAAACTTAAATCAATATAAAAAGAATTAAAAATATATAAATTTTAGATAACAAACTATTCTCTATTTTAAAAACAAATTTTCTGCTTTAAAACACAAATTCTTTGCTTTAAAAATATAAAAATTATATAAGAAAATAATTTGTTTTAAAAGCAGAGAATTGTGTTTTTAAAGCAGCGAATTTGTGTAATTAAAGCAGAGATTATTTATTTTTAGGAATTAATGAGTTGGTATGACAGATTACTTAACCTCTAAACTTGCGAACTTAAAGCTTAATAACTCGTTTCGCAGAGCAGATCGCCGCGTTTTTCTGCCAGATTCTTTTGTTTTGAGTGAAAACGCATCGAATGAGTACATTTTTATTATAATTTCAGGTGAGGAGAGTATTTTAAATAAATATTTATTTTTATTCTTAATTATAATTCTCTCTGTTGTTTTATAATCTATATTTTCCATCAAACTTTACATTCAAAGATTTTTTAATTTCAATTTATGATATATGAACTATTAATTTTTCATTTAGCAAAGCTAAGAGAGATACATGAAAGAGTAAAATTTGGGGATAAAAAATTTATTTAATTAAATACCATTGATTTGTACATCTATATATCCCGGTGATATCAAAGCGCCACCACAGTCTATCCTAACATCTGGCTTGATTTTCTCATCGTAAAAGATCTTCTCCGGGTTCACAATCTTTCCATCTCGAACCCATAGATCCTCCGTCTGAATCCTGCTGTCGCGCAAGATCTCGCAGTTGTAGAATTGCTTGAGTATTCCTTTGTTGTTTCGCAGCATGCTCGATTGCACGATGAGAAATGACCCCGAGGCGTCGTAATTTTAAAATAAAAATCTTATCTACGTTTCTAAAGCATTATCAACAGTTATCAATTGTGAGTATCCACGTCGCTGTGACAATAGCATTTAGACTACCAAAATGGCGATTGGTAGTTTGAGTGATGAGTCTAATAAAATCCGTTATAAGAAACTTGAGGATTAAGCTATCAACAACGAATTCAATCAGCTTGTATGTTCAACTATAAGAACAAAATGTGTCATCATTAGAAACTTGAGCGTATCCAAAAAACAGGAGTTAAGGAGTTCAAACTTCTCAAAATTTTTGATTTATTTTTCCATTTTTAATTAAAAAAATACAACTTTACTTTTTATATTAAATTTTTTGTTGTCAAAATGTTTTTATTGTTGAACTTCAATACCACATTTTTATTAACAATGTTTCTCATAGAGGAAACCTTTCTATGTTCTTTTCTGAATATTTAAAAAATTTTTTTTCCTATAAAAATGATTATAAATATTTTGTATGTAATAATAATAACAATATTAAAGCAATAATAAGTTATAATAATAATATTAAAGAAAACTACACATTTTGTTTTTAATAATTGTATTTTGCAATTATATATTATACTTTCTTTTCAAGAAAAGAAAATAAAAATTATAATTTACAAAACCTAATATTTTTTCCATTCACCATCAGGAATGAAGAAATATTCTAAACATTAAAACATCCAAAAAATCAATTCATTAACGCAAAAATTGCTATTTACGTGATAATAAAATTGATAAAAACCTTCCCGAAAAAATCCTAGATACCCCCTTGAAAACTTATGATATCGGGTGCTTTCCAGCTACGACATATATATATATATATATACACACACACACACACACACAGGGTGAGGCATTTAAAGTGTTACAACTGTTATCTCTGAAAGTATACGTCGAATCAAAAATATGTTCAGACAAAAGTTATGTGACATCGAGGGGGACATAAGATGGTACCATCAATTTGACCTTGGATGACGTTGTCAGGGCAAGGTCATTTTAAATTTTTTAAATAAAATCCTTTATTTTTCATTGCATATCCTCGTAGTTTACCTCGAGAGCTTCTCAAAACATTATAATAATATATTTTTTGGGTGGTGCCCGTTTGGCCACGTTGCCCATCAGCTACAACGCTTGAACAGTGGAAACCCTCTTCTAGACACCGGCTGCTGTGAGTCAATCGCAATGTGGACAAACGGGACGCTCCCAAAATGTATTAATGAACTTAGCAAAATATCATGACAATGATGTTAACTCTGAAATTCTCTCATGCTTAAAAGTATTGTTGCGCCCTTGAATGCTCGAAGGAAGACTTAGTTGATGTGGCCGATCAATATTATCGATCGGTCGCAAAGGAATTTTATTGACACCGCTATTCCGCGAGCGAAATAGGCTATTGGGGAGCGTACTGTTTGCCCACATTGCGATTGACCACAGCCACTCACAGCAATCGGTGTCTAGAGGTTTTCCACTGTTCAAGCTGTGAGTGGTCAATCGGAATGTGGTCAAACAGATCTCACCCACGGGCGCCAACTCAACTTTACCTGTCCAGTGTATTATACATAGATATCTGTGCACGCGCTTTAAGCCCATGGCATCACACATGGAAATATAATAATACTGGACATGCGCGAACCTATGAATAAGTGTGATCCGAGAGAGAGCGTCTCATTGTTCATTGGACGTAAACATAGATAAAATGATACCTTCTGCAGCAATGGGCGCGTTCAAGTCGACAAAGCAGCTAGCCTGCTCGCCAAGCAATTGAACATGATTGGTTTTTGCTTATAGATCCAACCAATTATATTAAATCGCTCGGCAAGCAGGCAAGCTGCTTTGTCCGGCTTGAACATAGCTATAGACTGCATAAACGAATTCACCCATAGAATGGACTGCTAATGACAATAGTGGGAGTAGAGACACACGTGAAGTGAGAGGCAAATAATAATATGAACATTCCTTCTCTATCTACTAAAGCCTGATTAGTTATTGTTGCCCTGCAGAGCAGCAGGCTTTAGTAACAAAGAAAGAACGTTCATACTATCAGAGAGAAGCCTGAGAGCGGCCATCCCGGCCTTTTTCGTGAGACTGTCGAAACCCCTGTACACTAGCATCATGTACATCTATTTTAGCTAAAGACTCTCTAAGGCTGGATCCTCAAGCAGACACTGGCGCTTTAACACCGAGTGCTGATTGGATAAAGTGTTGTTTTAGTAAAAATTTGCTAGAAAGTTTCTAGTAAAAACAACACTTTACCCAATCAGCGCTCGGTGTCAAAGCGCCAGTGTCTGCATGAGGATCCAGCCTAAGTCTCTCAAGGCCGTATCAGACTAGAGATTGAGATTGGATTGGAATTTAACCAATCAGAAGAAAGAAAATCAATCTCAAGTTTAGTGAACTTTGCGTTGATTGATCAAAATCCAATCCAATCTCAATCCCAATCTCTAGTCTGATACGGGCTTCAGAGTCTGGATATCACGATCGGCGTCCATTTTTCGTCAAAATTGTACGAGAGAGAGAAAAGTATGGCTATCTCGGGAGAGGCTCGTTTCCGAGCTCGGATCCGAGGACACGGATCAATTGGACATCACCAACCACAGCGACCGGTGCCTAGAGGCTTTCCACTGTTCAAGCGCTGTGAGTGGCTCGTGTTCAATCGATTCGTGTCCAAACGGAGGCCACCCGGCTATCTCACTTTGCAGTGACGCTGTAAATGTGTCATCTTTGTAAGCTTTATAGTTTCTGACTAATAAAAATGAATATGAGTACACGGAGGCTACATAATCAAGAGTGTTTCTTCGCTATTTTACAATACCTTCTAAATAAACATGGTTGGATGCGCCGCACTTTTCTGCAATAACTCATCACAAAAAGGTACAATAAAGGGAGATTCACAACGTCGAGCCAAATGGGTTGAAAATATGAAATCGCAAAAATTGGACACCCACAAATAATTCTTATTTATGCGAGGTAAAATTAATTTTTATAAATTTACTATAATAATATTAATTTTATGTGTGATATAATCAGAGTTTAGACATCACGATCAGCGTCCATTTTTGGTCAAAATTGTGCGAGAGAGAGAAAAGTATGGCTATCTCGGGAGAGGCTCGTTTGAACACGGATCATATTATATATTCCACATACAGGGTGGACCATTTTAATCCATCCAGTCGAATATCTCGAAAATCAAGCCCGGGAGAGAAAAATTTTTCAGATAAAAGTTRTTTGGTTTCGAAGGGACCATAAGATGGTACCATTGGTTTGATCTTGAAGAATTATTTGAAAGTCACATGAAAGTCACCTCAGTTTTTTTAAATGGCATCCTCTATTTTTTATTACATATTCTTGTAGTTAACCTCGAGAGCTTTCCAAAACACTATAATCAAATGTTTCTTTATTGAATACTTTTCGAGTTATAAAGCTCCAAAGTTGCAATTTGAAAAAATTCAAAATTATTCGATCGTATGGATGTTGTTGAATCGCAATTCGCGGCATACAGGATGCGGATAGGAACAGACAGGATTCCTTTGCGTAATTGCGGACAGATGTTGGTGAAATGTGATTACGTACAGAAAGCAGACAGAAACGAATAGAATTTACTGCTGTAATTGCGGAAAT
>JANQDE010000677.1:12900-29388 GCA_037157785.1 Cephalotes varians
GTTATTAAAAAAATAACATATCCTACCTGCTTGGGATCTAACTGCCTAGAAGAAGTTGCAGCTTAGACAGTGTCTGCTTAGAATATTTCTAACCCATGAAGACAGTGGASTGTRAAAACAGTGTTTAGTGACAGTAAACATCCATTTGGAAGTCGGGGTATAATTTTTTAATTCCATTTTTTTTATTTTATATGTGCAATTATATCATGCACAATGTTAATACAATTTTCTTATTTTATGTGTACAATATTGTCATGAATATAATTCGGCCATATGTACAATGTGTATGTGAGCAATTAAGTTATGTGTGCAATCTGTATGTGCGCAATAAAGTCATGTGTGCAATGTATATGTGCACAATAAAATTATGTGTGCAATGTGTATGTGCGCAATAAAGTCATGTGTGCAATGTGTTTGTGCGCAATAAAGTCGTGTGTGCAATCTATATGTGGACAATAATATTTTGTGTACAAAGTAAAAATACGATTTTTTTTTCATGTGTGCAATAATATCATGTGTGCAATGCGTATGTGCACAATAATGCCATATGTGCAATGTGAATGTGCGCAATAATGTCATGTGTGCAATGTGTATGTTTATATTTTAATTTTTAAATGTGCGCAATAATTGCTTGTAGGCAATCGCTCTGTTGGCAATCGGGAATGTAGGCAAACGAAGCTGTAGGCAAAATGTTGTAGGCAAACGAAGCTGTTGGCAATCGGGATTGTAGGCTAACGGAATCCCCCCAAGATAAACAAGTTGTTATTGATATTAAAATTAATTTATCTGAAAAGTTTAAAATCAAAGACATAGGTAAAGTAAAAAACTACATTGGCATTGATATTGAATATGATTATGAACAGGACAATAATATTTTAGTTTTGAATCAGAAATCTTATATTGAGTCTTTAGCTAAACGTTATAATATTGAAAATTCTAAATTGTATAAAACACCAATGGAAATTAATTTGAAACTGGAACAATCTGATGTAAATGAGGATAAAGTATAGAAACTTGATAGGTGCACCTTTGTACATCAGCTATGGCACTAGACCAGATATATCTTTTAGTGTAAATTATCTAAGTCGATTCCAAAATTGTTATGATGAGACATTTTAAGTATGCTATGTGAGTTCTAAAGTATTTGTATTTAACAAAAGATCTCAAATTAAAATATTGTAAGAAAATTAATACAGATATCTTGGATTGTTTTGTGAACGTTGATTGGGCAGGAGATATTCTAGACAGAAAGTCAACTACAGGATTTGTAGTTTGTTTGGAAATGCTATATTTTGGAAGTCAAAAAAACAGAACAGTGTAACAAAGTCTTCTACATTTGCAGAGTACATTGCGTTATCAGAAGCTGTAACAGAAATAAATTTTTTAATTTGTCTAGTAAATGATGTATTCGCTAACGTTTATAAACCAGTTAAGATTTATGAAAACAACTCAGGAGTAGCCATTGCTAAATATGGAAATTTTACAAAGAATTCTAATTGAGGTCCATTATCATTTTATACATGAGAGTATTAAGAAAGGGAAAATTGAAGTTGTAAAGGTAGATTCAGAAAATAATATTGCAGACTCATTTACAAAAGCATTAGGAAATGTTAAATTCATTAAGTTTAGAGAAATGTTAAATGTGAAAGAATAGAATGAGATGTGTAGAATTAAGAATAAGTATTAATAGAGTCGCCAAGTTAGAAGTAATTATTATATTAAGAAAGTTGTTTTGATATGTTGGGTTGCATCATAAAAGTAAGGAGGCATGTTGGATATTATGTACTTTTATGCTGGCAACACTGTTCTTTTTAATTTTGTTCTAGAAGGTTGGCGGCGCGTGTTATATTACTATGTAGCCGATATATATTATATATTGTAATGTAACAATAAACCAAGCAACAAAAACCAGAAGAAGCAAGTTTATTTTTATTTTAACACTAACGATTCCCAGGGTTGAAGCCCCCGAACCTAATCCCCGCCAGCAGATGGGGCACTTGGTCGCCCAAAACTTTAGATTGCACAACTCACAATTCATCTTGATACTATAAACTCCTACAGCAAACTAAAAGAAAAATCGCATCCAGCTAAACGCGCCAATAGGCTGAGATAGATAAAAGGAAAAGTGAGGACGTATAAAATGATAACATAACATCTCTTACAGAAGCTTTCTCCTGTGCACCTACCTGACGAAAGCAAAATTGGAATCTTCATCTCCGTTCGAGATAGTAGCATTTCACGACGAACCTGGGATCTACTTCGAGAAAACAGGACAATTGCAGCAAGTTGAGTCAACATGAAAATTAATAATTCAAATCGATATTGAGATCATAAGCACAAGAGTCTGGCAACTGCAAGAATATCTTAATGACCGAGAAATTTTGCAGAAAACTAAACGAAGATATACAACCAACTTGCCGAAATATAATGTACGACAATATAATGTAATAGACAAAGATAACATTAAATTGACATTACTGATGGACCGACTAAATACAATTTACTAGACACCAAAACTTAAAACGCGGACTGATAAACGTCATAGGATTAATAAGTAAAACATTATTCGGCACTAAGGATGCCGAAGACGCGGAAAGAATAAACGAACAGATAAATCTATTACAAAATATACAACAGGTAATACAACACGCAATAAAAAGTCAAATAAAAGTTCTGAACGCGACGATAGGGCATATCAAGAGCTTAGAAGAAACGTTGAAGTATAACGATGATCGAATTACAAACGTTATGAGACGCATGCAACAACAGATAATCAACCATACGCCATGAGGACATGGATGAACATTTACTATTATTAAATACGATAATGACTGATTTGACTAACGACATCAAAGACGTAAGTAGATTTTCTAACGTACACTAAAGAAGGAATTATTTTAATCCATCTATTACTGATAGAAAACATAATAACTGAATTACAAAAAGCAAGTACTCTGTTAACAAACGGATTACATTTCCCGTTTAGGACGCTCAAAACGCGAACTGGCGAATCATTCAAAAATACATAGCAATAAGTGCGCATTATAACCATCCTAAAATGTACATTACTCTAAGATTTTCTGTTGTAGCATATCCAATTTAATAATTAAAATAACTCCTCTACCTGTATATAAGCACGCAAATATATTTATGTTAATAAAAACCACGTATCCTTTCCTAGCTATCGATAGACAAAATCGCCATTATCTTCTATTAAGCGAGCGCGACTTAAATAAATGCATCCAGGATCATGTAAAATACACGTGCGAACAAAACTGACTTACATATCACGTAGAAACGGACGCACCGTGCGAAGTGCAAATATATATACATACTCCGCAGCGTACCGATAATTGCGAAAAACGATATGTGCTAACAAATATCAATTTGGATAGCACTAACAGAACCACGATCCTGGCTGTACTCTACTCCCGGAGCACAAGAAATATCAATTCATTGTAATAATCGAAAAGAAAACAAAATACTAATAAGCAACACAGGCAAAATTACCCTAGAACCAAACTGTAAATTAACGACGCCGGAGGTAACGCTCAAGACAACAAGCCAAATGGAATCGAAATTTATTATGGTCCAAATTTAATATTAATTTAATATTAATCAAAATTTAATATTAATCAAATTAGCGAAAACAATATGAACGTTAAAAATAGCATAAAATCAATAGGAAAACTCCAACTAAAACATGTAATCGATAACCCTACGAAATTGATCGACCTCAGCAATAGCCTAAGCGAAATAGATAAAAAATTGGAAAAAGGCGAAGATAATATATTTCAAAATAAATATTTCATATATCCTGTAGGAAGCATAACTCTTGTAATAACAGTATTCACTATTATAGGAATAACCATACATATAACCAGAAAATGTAAGGGGTGCAAAAACACGGCAACGCCATCCTCATAGAAATAAGCAAATGATTATACAAATAAACTTCAGGAAAAATACATGTAATAAGTACTTTAAAGCATAAATAGAGATAAAGAAACTCGACCCTCTCGTTTTCTTTTATTAAAGGGGGAGGGATGTCATGAGCACATTCCTCACGACATAGCGCTTAGCGCTAATACGCGTGCCGCGACACGCGAGTCTCTAATTTCGCTTATCGCAGTTATGATTGACTAAGACGAAACTAGCCCGAAGGTCGCAGACACTTCCCCTTAAGGACGATGCCGGTGCTAACCGGAAGAATCGGCCCAGCAACCGGCTGACGCTCGGCATTATAAAAACGATGCGCCGAAAGAAGGCGCGACAATTCTAATCAGGAAACGGACACGCGAGGATCGGTTCGTAAAATTAAGTAACGCACGTGTAAACTTTTATTTTCTTTATTAAAAAGAGTGACTATAAAAAGGTATTCATTATTGGCCGCGTTTCTCCCGGGAATTCCCGAACAGTGCCGGCGCGGTACAACAAAATATTCTGTTGAGACTAAAAATGAATTTTCATTCGTTCAAGAAACAGGTGATATAACTATGATAACAATATTTGTGTGTGCCACTCTGACAAATGATATAATAGTGGCACTGCTTCTTTACTACTGGAATGTGGACGTAAAGGACAAGAAAAAACATCAACAAGAAAAGCTAAAATAAGAGAAATGGAATGGTTAATTTATACAGCGTACGATTTAATAATCTACATAGGTCAACAACAAATAATGCGTGATTGCGATAAAATTTCACATGAATGTTATTTTACGAAGCCAATGTGATGAGAGATGTATACTTGGGAATCACTTTCCATAAGAAATAAGTTTCTGAGAACGTCTGCATAATATCTAATATATATATAAATAATTTAGAATTATAATATAATTTTGCATCCTGAAAGTCAAAGCATAATAATGCTTATTTTTATTAAAAGATATGAAAAATGATAATATTAGAAAATGTTACTTATTATGTATATACAATTAAATAAGATTGGATTGTTGTATGCTCAGCATGTTTGTTAAATTTTTTTCAACATAAAATGCGACGTCTGTACTTATTAAAAGCTAAACGACTCTTCCTAGACTAGTATCAAAAACGCAGAATCAAGATGATTCTCATACTACTGCTTAAAAATACAAAGGAGAATTCTTCAGTTTCTATAAATAAATAAATGTTCTATATAAAAATATAATATTCTATTAATATTTTATTAATATTCTCATAAATATTCTATAAATAAGTACTCTTTTTTACAGTAATAAAATTAATGTTAATCCACATTATTTATTAGAATACTTGAAATCATTTATTTCAAGTATATAAAATAACGTAGTTAATTCATGAATCAAATAAAACTGCAGATATGATTTCTGATTGTATGCGTGCAATCTCCTTATAACTAACCTTGATGTATATTAATTATTTACTTAATATTATTATAACTCTATTTTTTATGTAAATTTAAAGTGAACATTTTGTCAGGGTCATACAATAAATATAATCTTTTTTTTTAAGTCATTTTTTTAACCAATTATCTTAAATACATTATTCTTTAGATCGAATTAATAGAAATTTTGTTGATTTTTTTATGATTCTATGCTTCGAGATAATTTCAGCGAGTTATTTAAAGCCTTGCGACACATTCGCGTAGATACATTCGGTAGTGTTAATTTTAAATATTAATGAAAACATGATCACAGTAGAGAACATAATGCAATTCTTAACTGTGATTGATCAATTCGTTACTGCTTATTATACATTTTACTGCCTTAAAATCTACTTTTGAGAAACTCGCTATTTTTATCTCACATACATTACAAATATATTAATCCATAATTTTATACGTTGTTGTAGTTCATGCAAGCCTATACTAATGGAAGCATCGGCCAGTTATCGGCGGCAACATGTTTCTTGCTCTTCTTCCGTTCTCTCGCAAGAATTTTTATTTCCGTTCAAATTTTGTATGTGATTTATATAAAAATTATATACAGGATGTACCGCGAGAATTCCGACACCGTACATAGAAAGGTAGATGGGATCGAGATGAACATAAAAGTCCCATACCGTTTAGCGATATTCGCAATAATAATCGAGATATTAATTTTTGAAATTGTACTAATGAGAGAAGCGCTCCAGCCGCTCGAGGTATAGCACGGCCCAGTTTATCATGACATTGGCTGTGGGCGGGGCGTTGGAGAAGCAAGAGGGGTGACGCGCCGTTGCTCGACGCTCGGCACCGTCGCTCCCACGTTTCGCCCACAGCCAATGTTATGATAAACTGGGTCGGGCTATACCTCGAGCGGCTGGAGCGCTTCTCTCGGCGTGCTCTCATTAATACAATTTCAAAAATTAATATCTCGATTATTATTGCGAATATCGCTAAACGATATGAGACTTTTATGTTCATCTCGATTCCATCTACCTTCTTACATACGGTGTCGGAATTCTCGCGGCACACCCTATATATGGATATACATACAGATATATACTAATAATAATTATAATAGTTATAATAAAAAAACCAATTTTATCTCCAGAAAAAATATGTGACCTTAAACAATTTTTTACACTACAGTATATTTTACAGCTGCCATTTTTAATCTCGCCATATATTGTAAATTTGTGATTAAAAGCGCACAGGCAATTTTCGAAGAGATGTAAAATGTGGTTTTTAGTTTGATAGCCATTGTATCATTTTTTAAATTTTCCTGTAAAAGCAAATTAAAAATTTAATTTTAGTAATAAACATGAAAATTTACTTTTTTTAAAAAAAAAACAATATAATAAAATGATTTTAGCATTGTCATAATATTTAATTAAGATTTAATTTAGTTATTTAATTAAGATTCATATTAATGGAGATTACTATGTAAATGGAACAGTGAAATATTGTCCATTATCCAAACTATAACATTATTAATACAATTCATTAATACAATATTAATATAATATTCATTAATACAATTGAACGCAAATGGATTAATAATTAATACATTATTTACCGATAAACTTTACAACAAATAAGATTTTAGATAGACTTTACAACAGATAAGAGTGAACTTTAATATCATCTCTGATATTGCAAATTCATAATCATACTTGTCATAATTTGAAGAAAAGAAATAGAAATTTGTTGAGTTTTTATGATTCTATGCTTCGAGACAATGTCAGCGAGTTATTTAAAGCCTCGCGATATATTCGCGTAGATATATTCGGTAGTGTTAGTTTTAAAAATTTTATTTTAATTTAATAAATCACAGTAGAGAACGTAATGCAATTCTTAACTGTGATTGGTCAATTCGTTACTGCTTATTTTACGGCCTTATTCCTTACGATGTATGTGCCGTGGGCTTTATCATTCATCACTTCTTTCACCGTTTTCACGCTTATAGAATATATTCTGTACACATTTAACGCAAGCCCCATATGACGCATTTGTGGAAATTCATCCTTACATAAAGCGCACGTCTTTGTCCACTCTACGTGATTGATTAGTGCCATCTTACATCAAAAATGCAAACAATACATTTCCCCACCATTAGCCAGGCGACGACGGCGATAATAATAAAAATAATAATGACGATGATGACGTTTCTTAAATCAAAAATTTCACTTTCAAACTTTACATCGCAATATCTTCGCTCGGGAGTACGTACATAAAAAGTGAAAATACTTTTCTTATATAAATTAAATCCAAGCTATCCATTGAACCTACTTAAAATTTAATCGATTCAGTCGTTATTGAGATCCGATAATCGAAGGATCTGTCAATACGACGTTTCGCGTAAAAGAAGCACTGCTGTCTCGGCGCGTAACTTGGCGCCGAGACACTACTGTGCCTCTTGATATTTTGTTTCATGAAATCCTAAATGACAGAGATTCAATTGCTTGATCTAAATATATAGATAACTCCAAAAGTTTCCGCAACATATGTACACTAAAGGCATTCTGATGTCTGAAAAATTTAATATCTGAAGTGACTCCAGAAAAATAGATAACATGCTTCAATGATTGGTTTCATTGAATGGAAAAATGCGTTCATTATAATGGAAAGTATTTTGAAACAATAAAGATTTCAGAAATAAATTATATGTTTTTATACGATCTTGCGGAGATTTTCGGAACTATCTGTGACGATGTCACGAAGTCTCGAGTGTCCACCCGCCGTAATCCGGCGCTCTGAGCGAAAACTTCCGATTCGCGCGCTCGTTACCGCAGCATCACGCGTAGAACGCGTGATCTAGCCTAGAGAAGGGGCATCTCCCTCCCATGCACGCTCTCACCAGCTACCCGCCGTGGGGGTATAAATAGCGGCACGACAGAGCTGTAGGCCAGTGACAATACATAGCATTGGGGCATACTCTTGATCGCAATTTCAAATATTTCTGCCGGCAGTGCGCCTATTCTTCTTAAACGTATTTTATTTTGTTAATCTGACTGTGCTCACATACGGACACTACTGACTTCGACCTACACCAAGGCATCGTGGACACCTCCACAGACGAGGAGGATTTGGGACGACCCTCTAATTCGGAGGGAAATCAGCAAATATTTCGATATTCCACTCTCAAAAGAGCGGCTGAGGGTGACGGCGCGGGACCCTCAGGGATCACCACCGAAATCGTAAATAGACCCAACAATAACAACACCTCGCAATCTCAAGGTATTGTAACGTTCAATAGATTTGCATGTCTCTCCCAAGAGGAGATTATTAATAATGATGAAGACACACAATTGCATGCACAATGTTCACCGCGCACACCATCACATGTTCACGAAACATGACGCAAGAGATTCGCTCGAGACCCAGAGACCGAGACAGAGACAGAGACGGCAAAACGCTCTAGCAATACGGAACAATTAAAAATTACACGAGAGAGAAAGCCACCTCCAATTTACTTAACCTCTAAAGTTAAAAACTATATTCACTTCTCTAAAACACTTAAAGATAGTATTGGTGATAACTTTAATCTAAAATTTCTTGGAGAACAGATTAAAATTCAGTTCTATAAAGTTAAAGACTTCGTGGATTTTAAAAAGTTCGCAATCGAAATGAATATTCGTTCCATACATACTCACTTCCCGAAGAAAAATCGATAACAGTCACACTAAAAGGACTTCCTAATATACCGAATCTATCTATTCAAGAGGAACTAGCAAATTTAGGAATAATAATTAACACCTGCATACAAATCAATAACGAGCACAGCTTATATGCAACATATAAGATTAATTTAAGTGCAAAACATACATTAACGCAACTTCGTAAAATCCGATACCTTTTCCACTCACGAATATATTAGGAAAAGTATATTAACACCAAAAAAGTCCTACAATGTTATCGATGCCAAGCTTTCGGACACACCTCGGCAAACTGCTTCAAGAAACCGCGGTGCGTGAAATGCGCTCAGTCGCATTTAACCTCGGAGTGTACAAAATCGCTGGATACACCTGCCAAATGCTGTAATTGTTCGGGAGATCATCCGTCCAGCTTTACGCAGTGCCCAGCATACATTAGATTTCTAGAAAAGCGAACTCAACTAACCTCACGCGACAATCTTAATATCTCGCAAATAGACAGTGTAACAAATAGGAACTTGCAAAATACCAGCACAAGCAATGTAAAACGAAATTTTCGAACCATCAAGGGCAGCACCGACATTAGGATAAATCCGTTGGTAAATGCGGAAAAAATAGTAAATATCGGAGCAGAACGACAAACACACTTGACGAAATCCTACGCCGCAATGTTAAATAGCAATAACAGTAACTCAATTCTAAATGATGAAATCTCCAATTTTAACGGTTTGATGTCTGAAATAAATAAACTAAAGCAATTAGTAAATATTCCGCATTTATTTTCGGTAATTAGAAATTTAAATAATAGACTAATTAATTGTAAAAACGGCATGGAAAAGCTGCAAGCTTTTATTGAAGCATCTGAATTAATCGATCTCAATGGCTAATCTATCGGAGCTAACCTTTATGCTTTGGAACTCGACAAGTTTAAATAATAAAACCAAGAATTCAGTTATTTTATAAATAAAAATAAAATTGATGTGGCGCTCGTAACCAAAACTTGGCTAAATTCGCGAATAAATCTAAATATTGTAAACTACGACGTGATACGCTCGAATTCTCCGCGTCTAAACGCCGGCGGTGTAACGGCGGCTAACATTATAAACAAGCAATTAAAATTTCATATACTTCCCCAAATTAACATAGCCGGATGTGATGTTTTATTGATCAAATTACAATCAAATATCAATCTGACCGTTGGGGTGATATATGTTCCGCCCAAAGCGCAACTTAATACAAATATACTCAGTAATATATTAATAAAACACTCCCCGATATCTCACTCGTAATCGGCGGCGATTATAACGCTAAACATAAATCATGGAACAATTTTACCAATAACGCACGTGGTATACAATTGTATAAATTTATAAATAATAACAACATATCTGTAATACATAGCAATACATACTCACACCATGCACCACACAGTAAACCATCAAACATAGATCTATTTCTAACTAAAGATGTACCATATAATTATACATGTTACATAATAAATGACTTGACATCTAATCACTTACCGGTGATACTAAAATACGATCGAGTAAATATTGCCAAAACAGAATTTACTGTACATAAAACGGACTGGACCGATTTCCAGAACCGGACTGACAAGTGGAGGATCGATTATGCGCTACATAGCGAACAAACCATAGATATTAGCATTATTAAATTGCAAAAATATATATTAAATGCGTATAGACGATATTCCACTTGTCACCACCCTAAAAAGAGCGACATCTTTTGGGGAAACCGACCAAGCTGCAATTAGCAAACTCATACGACTTCGAAACTACTATAGACGAAAATACCAGAGAAACGGCTCTACTAGATACAGAATTTTACGTAACGTGCTAAATAGTCATATTAAGACCGCATTAATTGAGTGCAGAAATAATTATTGCACAAACAAACTAAAAATATTAAATACTAAAAATAATTCCTTATGGAACACTCTAAAATCCCTCCACCGAAAAAGAATCATCCCACCACCATTAATTCTCTCCAATCAAAAGACAGTATATGATCCACAGCAAAAAGCCGAGGCAATAGCCCAAAATTTTCACGCTGTCTATACTTCCGCGGCCTCACTCACTTCCCCCTCCCCTTAACCCGGTGGTAAGTGATTACATAAATCGCCTTGAGCGGCAAGATATAATGATACCACCCAACATTTCTAATTCTCTAACCCCATACGTGATTCTAAATGTTGTTAAAACCATGTCCAATAAAGCACCCGGTCAGGATAAAATCACAGCTGTTATGCTTAAAAATCGTTCTTTCAAATAACGATCATTATACAAATTTATTACATTATTAAAACATCCATGCAGCTTGGCTACTTCCCCAAGACCTGGAAAACGGCACTCATACTGACCTTCCCAAAGCCGGGTAAACCGCATTCCTCACCGGCAAGCTACAGACCGATAAGTTTACTGAGTGTTTTGAGTAAAATATACGAAAGAATTATATACACACAACTTATGAAACACTTAAAAACCAACAAAATTATTATAAACGAACAGTTCGGCTTCCGACCGCGACACTCCACCATTACTCAACTCATGCGTATTACTGAACACTTTGCGCTCGAAATAAACAAAAAAAGACACGCCGCCATGATTTTACTAGATTTACAGAAAGCGTTTGACTCGGTATGGCATCAGGGTCTATTGTATAAACTTTACTTAATCGGTGTTCCTGACAATATTATCACAATCTTACGTAGCTACCTAACGGACAGGCTTTTTGTGGTTAGTTTCTGTGGCCAAAAATCCGCCTCTTACAGTGTGGACGCCGGGGTCCCTCAGGGCTCAGTGCTCGGCCCTGTGTTATTTAATATATTTATCAATGATATTCCCAAATCCCGCAACTCTGGTCTTGCGGTCTACGCCGATGATACCGCTGTGTACACCTCTTCTTGGAGCACGACCTTACTCACGCGTAGGCTACAAACATATGTTGATGACATCCTCCAATACTTCGCGGACTGGAGGATGTCGATCAATTCAGATAAATCAGAAGCGATAGTTTTTACCCGCAAAAAACCCAATTATAAACCGCCTCCACCAATCAGGGTATTAAATCACACTATTCCATGGTCGAGTACAGTCAGATATCTGGGAGTTGTTCTAGACTCTAGCCTTCGTTGGGGTCCTGCGATCGCTGACAGGGTCGGTAAGGCTAACGCAACCTTCAAAATGCTCTATCCACTAATCAACCGCAAGAGTACCTTACATATCCGATTCAAACTCTTACTATATAAAATGTGCGCGCACACGGTTCTTCTCTACGCAGCTCCGATATGGGCAGGAGCTCCCTGTGTGCACCTTGACAAGCTCCAGAGAATGCAAAATAAATTCTTACGCATAGTATTAAATGTTCCTCGAGCTACTAAAATCAAAGATCTACATATAAAGGCTGAAATTGAATCTATCGACGAAATTATGTTACGGATGTTGTCAGGAACTTTCAATTACAAGCATGATAATCCTCTTATTCGCGAAATAGGAAACTGTGAAATACATGATTTACCGTTTCGCATTCGATGCCGCCTACCCAAGCACTTTCTCCCAATCAACACTTATAGCTGAGCATGATTAAGCCCGAAACATAAGATAAACATATAATGAGCGTTACAAAATGGGAAGCACTTGATAATAATCATTACTAATTACTTATCTATTTATTTATTTATTTTATTTATTTATTTATTCTCAATTTTTAGTATTTACAATTTTATTATACGACTGTGGCTTTTCCCTACATTGTTAATGTCTTTATATGTTATTTATATATTTATTTAATTTATTTAATTTATTTATTTAATTACTTACTTAGTCTACATTACCTACTCACTCTAATGAATAATCTACAATTCTTAATGATGCCAACTATAACGTGCAACTAGGACTGATGTAAATACCTCGAGTAAACTTTAATTATGTACAAACTACTTACGGGTTTTTTGCAAGTTTTTATCCCGGCACTCTGGCATTACCGTCATAGCCAATAATTAATCTTTATAAACATAAAATGCTAATTACACATGTTTAATGCAGGTTATAGGCAGGTACCTGGGCACTGCTTTCCAAGAAACAAAGGATCACCTAAAAAAAAAAAAAACCGTGTAGGCCAGTGTACAATATCGCGTTGGGGCTTACTCTCTTCGCAATTTCCAAGTAAAAATATTGGCAGTGCGCCTAGAGTGTTGTGATTTCAGCTTTTGACTGTTCCTGTTCCTGCACAACTACACCGTCAATGGAGTGCAACCCGGAGCAACGTGGAGGTCTCCACGGATAGCTGCGACCAAGGACATTCCTCCACCTCAGAGGACAATACTACATACCGTTATTCATCCTTGAAAAGGGCGGCAGAGGATGACGACGCGAATCCCTCGGAAACCTCAGAAATTGTAAATAGACAGGACAATCACCACCTTCAGTACGCACAAGGTATTGTCTCACACAATCGTTTTGCATGCCTCGCATATGACGAAAACATTACGGACGACTGCACACGCACACAGCAGCATAATCAAATAAATATATCTACAGCACAGACACGGGACACGCGACGTAAAAAATTTGCGCAAGAATCCGACATTAACAATGAAACGTACGAACAAGTATAAGGCACCGCACAATCGACCAACAAGCGCGAGAAAAAAACTGCCTCAAATTTATTTAACTTCGAAGGTCAAAAACTAACTTTGTAACTTTTGCCAAAGCATTAAAAGAGAGCGTAGGCGACAATTTCCAACTAAAATTTCTTGGAGAACAAATAAAAATACAGTTTCTCAAAGTAAAGGACTTCACAGATTTTAAAAAATACGCAATGGAAATGAACTACACTTTTCACACATACTCACTACCAAACGAGAAGACTCTGACAGTTACACTCAGGGGCTTACCAAATATTCCGGATCTCTCTATCCAAGATGAACTTACGCAATTCGGAATCAACATCAACACGTGCACCAAAATTAATGCAGAAAATAGCTTATACGCTACCTATAAAATTAATCTCAGCGCGGAACATTCATTAGCACAACTTCGAAAGATATTATCTGTTTTATTCAAAAGTTTACTGGGACAAATATATAAACTCTAAAAGGATCTTACAATGTTACCGTTGCCAGGCGTTTGGCCACATCTCAGCAAACTGTTTCAAAAAACCTAGATGTGTAAAGTGCGCGCAATCACACCTAACATCCGAATGTGTAAAAACGCCTGATACGCCAGCTAAATGCTGTAATTGTTCGGGAGAACACCCAGCTAGCTTCTCGCAGTGCCCAGCATATCTCAAATATCTAGAACGACGCATGCAAATAACGGCTAGAGATAATTTAAATATATCAAATATCAATAATAAAAACTTGCAAACAAATAACTCATACACAAAGAGCGGAATACTGTAAACATGAAGGTCAGCCCCGACAATAACAATCAATTAGACAGCGCGAGCAAATCTATAAATAAATATGAAACTAGACAAACAAATTCGTCAAGGTCTTATGCTGCGACAATTAATAATAACAATACAACCGTCAATGATGATCTCTCAGATCTAAATGATTTGATGTCAGAATTACATAAATTAAAACAGCTTATAGATATACCCCATATGATTATGGTTATTAAAAATCTAAATAATAAATTAATTAATGCCAAAAATGGAATGGAAAAACTTCAAGCATTCATAGAAGCTTCAGAACTAATTGAAAGAAATGGCTAATTTGTCGGAGCTGACCTTCGATGTTATGGAACGCGACAAGTATAAACGGTAAGGAGGAAGAGCTTGGATACTACATAAATAATAAAAACTTTGACATTGTACTCATAACAGAAACATGGCTAAAACCACATATCAAAATAAATTATACAAACTATGATATTATCTGTTCTGACTCTTCTCGTAATAATGCGGGCGGCGTTGCCATTCTTGTAAATACTCAGAAATTTCACATTCTCCCTCAGATTATTATACCGGAATGTGACATTTTACTCATAAAGCTACAATGGGGTATAAATCTAACCGTCGGAGCGATATATGTTCCGCCCAAAGCACAATTCACTTGTAACGGTCTCTTTTCGCGCGTGGATTGCGAAAGTCCGAGGTCGGATCTAGCTCGTGGACGCCAGGTGAGAAATAACGAAACGTGGGTTTAATAGAAAGAAAACGGTAACTGATTTATTCTTTAAGCACTATTATTTCACGTATTATTTCATGTAGAGTTTAACATATTTACAAGAACGGACTTTAGCGGTAAACAAGATATTTACATCGGCTGAGTTTATCCGGCATGTAACGAGTTTACACGGGCGGAGTTCAACAATGGACAATAGATTTACATCGGCTGGATTAAGTCGGCATGTAACGAGTTTACACGAGCGGAGTTTAACGGTAAACAATATATTTACATCGACTGGATTAAGTCGTCATGTGACGAGTTTACACGAGCGGAGTTTAACTATAAACAATATATTTACATTTACGGGTTTTAAGCGAACGGATACGACGGAAGTTTATTAGCAAGTCGTTTTGTTCAGGTACATGCTTTATTTACAGTACGGCGGCAGTAACGCCTTGCGCGTGTTGAATCGTTCTTTCGGAACGCGTGCGGTGGTTGACGCGCACGTGGCTTCGCGTCGCTGGGTCTTGTGACCGCACGGATCGGTTGGCCGCAGGCCCGCAGCGGACCGTGTGCCGTGATGCGCGGCTTCTGAAACGGCGTGGATCCGTTCGTATTGAAAGACGGAGGCAGAGCCGGGAACACTCGTGCTCTGATGCAGGGATAACAGCCGCGGACGCCCGAGCCGTTGGTTAAGCGGAGGCAAAGCCGGGAACGCCCGAACCCTGCAAGGGGTAACGGCCGAGAACGCCCGTGCCGTGGGTTAGCGGAGACAAAGTCGAGAGCGCCCGAACCTTGCAAGGATAAAGGCCGAGAACTTCCGAGCCTTTAGTGGATGCAAAAGGCGAGAACGCCCGTACTCTTCTGGGAATAGCTGTAACCGAGAACACCCGTGCCGTCAGCTTGGCGGATCGGATCTGGTCCCTAGTGCTCCGTGCCGGGCCTTTATATATCCGGGCCCAGCTACGGCGTAGTGGCCGCGCAAAGCGGCGGTGATCGGATGCATGGCGCGGGGCGCATGGCGTGGAGCGCGAACGCTAGGCGCGGTGTGCGCGCGGTGCGGGCGCGGAACGCTATTTACAATCTTATATCTAAACTTAAAACTAAAACTTATTGCTAACACGGCACAATCACTATTTACACTATGTACAACACGGGAGGGTTTCACTGTTGGTGACGTATCGTCACACACTTATGAATCTCTAAACAACATTATAAAAGATTATACACCAATAATAACACGGTTCAACAAAATATAACTTTTTTTTTCCACCTGAGTGAGACATATCATTTCTTGTAGATTTTTTGACGTTGAAT
>JANQDE010000678.1:0-16468 GCA_037157785.1 Cephalotes varians
GTTCACCTGTTTAATAAAAACATGGTCTTTTGAAAATAATTTAAGATTTTTTCTGCCCTATGAAGATATTATTTAAATGGCTGCAGTAARTTGACTGTACAAAGGTAGCATAATCAATTGTTTTTTAAATGAAAACTTGTATGAATGGATAGATGAAATTTAAACTGTTTTAATTTAAAGRTTTAAATTTATTAATTAAGTTAAAATTCTTAGATGAGATTATGGGACGAGAAGACCCTRTAGAATTTTATATAAATTTTTATTTAAAAAATTTGTAAATTAGTAGATTTATAAAAATTTATATTTAGTTGGGAGGATTATTAAATTTTARAAACTTTAATTATTTAAATTACTGATGAGTGGAAGTAATTTGTGTAATGAATGATTAATAAATTAAAATAGAATTAATTACTTCAGGGATAACAGCGTAATATTTTTTGAGAGTTCATATTGAAAAAAATGTTTGCGACCTCGATGTTGAATTAAGATAAAAATTAARTGTAGAAGTTTAATATTTAAGTCTGTTCGACTTTTAAAATCTTACATGATTTGAGTTTAGATCGGYGTGAGCCAGATCGGATTCTATCTATAATTAATTTAGATATAATTGTACGAAAAGACTTTATTTTTCAAAAATTTTGTTATTAATTATGAAATAAAATAATAATTATAGTAATTATATTACTTTGGCAGAATAGTGCATTAAATTTAGAATTTAAGATTAAATATATAAAATGGTTAAAAATATATAAGTAATTATTAAAAATTATTTGAATTATATAATATTAAATTTTATTAGATTAATTATGTTGATTATTTTAGTATTGGTCGGAGTAGCTTTTTTAACTTTATTGAAGCGGAAGGTCTTAGGATATGTTCAGTTACGTAAAGAGCCAAATAAAGTGGGATTTTTGGGTATCATTCAACCTTTTAGAGATGCTATTAAATTATTTAATAAAGAGTTATTTATTATTAAAAAGTCTAATTATTATATATTTTATATTTGTCCAGTTATCTTATTTTTTATGATAATAATAAATTGAGTATTTAGGTGTTATTTTACTAATATTTATTTTATGAATTATTCTTTATTAGTTATTATTATAATTTTAACTTTAGTAGGATATATATTTTTATTAATAGGTTGATCTTCTAACTCTGTATATTCAATAATTGGATCTATTCGGGTTATTACTCAGACATTATCCTATGAGGTTAGATTTATTATAATTATTTTAGTTTTAATAATTTTAAGAGAAAGATATATTTTTAGAGAATTTATAAAATGACAAATATATTTATGATATTTAGTTATGTTGTTTCCTTTACTTATTGTTTTTTTTATTAGTATTTTAGCTGAGTTAAATCGTCCGATAGATTTTATTGAGGGTGAGTCTGAATTAGTTTCAGGATTTAATATTGAGTATTTTAGAGGGAGATTTGCATTAATTTTTATAGCAGAATATGGAATAATTATTTTTTTTTAGATATTTAATAGTAATAATATTTATAAATATTAATTATTCAATTTTAATGTATGTTTTTATTAATTTGATATTATTATTAATTATTATAATACGGGGACTATTGCCTCGAATGCGGTATGATGAATTAATATATTTGTGTTGAAAAATTATTTTACCTTTTATTTTAAATTATATTATTATAATTTTAGGGTTTAAGTTTATACTTACGTTAATAATATATGAAAAAATTAATAGAATATTTTAGTTTCTTTATTATGTTTTCAAAACATATACTTATTTAAGATCATTAATTTTTGGGTTAAGTAGATTTAGAGTAAGGTAAGGTGCCCCCTCGACGTGATCCCACCTTGTCGTGGTGAGGGGGCTCTCCCGGTTCCGTAAACCCCGGGACTCCGGGATGGCCGGAACCCTAGGGTAAGAGAATCCATGCGTAGGGGGACTGGGGCTGCTCGAACTTATTTCGAGGCAGGGCCTGGCCTCCCCGGTAGCCGTGCCTGGAATATCAGGGTGGCGGTCCGCCCCTTTTGGGGGGGAAGCGCTGTCCCTGGGGCCCCAGGTGCGGTGTGCCGGAGAGGTGAAGCCCGGCGCTGTTTAAGTCCTGCGTCTCCGGCTCGCGGCCGTCCACGTCTGGGCGGTTCGTTCGGCCGGGGCGCGGGCTTGGGGCGCCGGGCTAAGGGAGTGGGGTGCAGGGCCGCTCGGAAGTATTCCGAGGCGGGGCCCGCCCCCCTCCCTGGAGAGGTGGTCGGAGCCGCTCGGACGTTTCCGAGGTAGGGTCCGGCCACCTGGTGGGCATCACGTCTGGTGCCCACCGAGTGTAGGAGCCTCGGGGCCACCGGGACGTACTCCCGAGTGGGGTCCGAGGGCTCGGGGGCAAGTCTGCCCGCCGAGCGGGGGGGTGCGTGGGGCCGCTCGGACTTATTCCGAGGCAGGGCTCACGTCCCCCCAACAGGTCGGCGGAGCCGCCAGGACGTATTCCTGGGTCGGGGTTCGTCGGCCTGTATAATTCCTGTATAATTAAAATAAATGAGATGAGTAGCAGGCGTGCGAGAAGGCCACTCGCGAAAAAATCACCAACGAAAAATATGATGATGAACAAGGTGAACGAAAGTTTGTGCGGAAGCTCAAAGGCCCGCGAGCGGCAGGGGGGGATATAGTCCCAGTTCCCCCCAGGTCGTGCCGATACGGCAAATCATGCAATGGGCTGTCCATGTCATTGGCCGCGAGCGACATGGATGAACAGGCTATCGTTGATATACCGTGCACCTGCACCGTAGGGGTGTACGTTAAATTAAAACGCCTGCGAAGGACGATCCACAGGACGAAATGTCCTTGGGTAGCCGTAAGAAGAGAAGTTTGGAACTTCTTCGTTTACGAGGGGGTGGCAACGAAGAGGAGTCATTTGCGGAGGAAGACTCACTCGAGATGCCGGCACCGAGGAGAGCAACGAGTGACAAATCATCCGCTAAGACCGAAGATCAGGTCTGCCAACTGAAAGAGGTGGAGAAGCGTACCGTTCCTGAAGATCAGTCCGAACCGAAACCCGGCCCATCGGGAGTCCGACGATCACGCTCGAGAAACAAGATTCGACCGCGAGCGAAAAGTGACGGGAACTCGCAAAGAAGACGCTTCAAGCGAATCACAAGAGTGAACGATTCGACATCATCATTGGAGGATTATGACGAGCGCGATACCTCCGAGGATGACTTCGAAAAGAGGATGGCACCGTCCAGGGAGCGGCAAAAAAGGGCTGAAGATGACACGGATTCGCAGACGATTATCCTGACATCCGAAAATGAAGCGGCTCCTAACAAAGAGAAGGGCAAATAGGCTTCTAGAAAAGAGGTAACGGTGGTAGCCTCCCTGAATCCACCTCCAGGACAGCATCCGATGTAGAGACAGTACGAGAAAAAGCGAAGCAAGCGAAAAAGCCGAGCAAAAAGCGTGTCAAATCAGCCATTAGTGAGACGGAACTGGCCAAGATGCAAGAGTTCAGAAAAGGCAAAAGAGGCCGTCCCCCAACAACAGGGGAATATGTCGGCCTAGCCGAAGCTAACAATAAGAAGGCTGCGAACGACGAGATGGAAAGAAGAATCCAACTCAAGATAGAGAAGCCAGAACATACTCCATGGCTGAGATTCTAAAAGAACTAAAGAAGGCAAAGCTTGATCCGGAAGATAAGGTTGAGGAAGTGGAGTCGAGGCCTACTGCGGAATTGGCGAGCGAGATCAGAGAAGCCCAAGTCGAGGTAGTAAGAATAGCGAAAGTGTGCAGCAACATGAAAGGACCCTTACAGAGACCCCTAAAGGTTGCGGCTTCTACTACCATGGCGGGGATAGAGGTATTGAGAACAAGGGCCGACGAGACTGGGGAAAAGACAGGTAACGAGGAGTTGAGGATTCTCCGGCAAAAAGTTGAGAAACTCAATAACGCCCAGGAGAAGACAGAGGCAACGATGAATGAAATGAAAGCCCAGATGGACAAGCTAAAGAAAAAGGCCGATGAAGAGAAAGAGAAAAGAGATAAGGCGATGAAGCAATTAAGGGCAGTTATAACCGAAAATGGACTCCTCAAAGGAAAGATGGAGGAACTGCGGAAGAAGCATGCCCAAGAGATGGAAAGAGCAAAGGCCATCGCATTGAACCCGCCGGAACTTATGGAAGTGGAGATAATGCCCGTATCTCCTACGGCGGAGACGACGAGGACCACCTCCACTCCAACATCGCCGGTCAGAACTCTACCGACTACACGAGAACTGAAGGAATGGCCTGCTTTTAGGCCACCGATCAGAGGGAAAACAATGAGGATTCCGGAAACGCAGTGCTTCACCAGTAGAGATCTACCACCACCACCCGAAGTAGAAGAGATTCGAAAGTCTAGTAAGGTCTCAAAAAAGAGAAGGAAGGGAGAGGGCGGAGTGGCGTGGAACGAGATGGAGCTATGCTCCACGACCACGATAGAGAAGGAGAGGCGAGAAGTACAAGAGGCACATGAAGGATCGTCGACAAGGGAGGGAGGAAGAGCGGGGAGGCTAGAGCCTTCCCGCACCCCCCCACCCTCGCCCCTAGAACGCAATCCAAGGAAAGCGGGACCGGTGCGATAAGACAGACGGCCATGCCACCCTCAACGATCCCAAGGTGGAAAGCTCCTCCCCCTCCCCCTCAAAGGGAGAAGAATAGAGCCTCCGAGGAAGAGAAGAAGAGAAGGAAGAGGGAGAGGAGAAGAATCAAGAGACAGGAGGAGGCACGCAAAAGAGCCGAGGCCCGTGCGCGAGGAGAGGATCCACCGAGGTCGCGCCGAAAGGATGAACGCGGAGAAAAGACGGAATCGGGACCCGCGTCGAGAACGCGGGCGAAAACGCGAACTATGACCGATTCCACAATGGGCGTCCCCAAGACACGACCTCTATCTGCAGAGGCGAGGATAGAAGACGTCCCAGTCCCCCGGACGGCTGGACGTTGGTAAAAGGTCGCAGGGGCGGCGGAGCAGCTGATGGGTCGAAGTCACGCGAACAAGGAACTTACGCGAATATCGCGGCCAAAATCCCTGCGCAAGGTACAAGTCGCGGCACGGCGCAAAAGCCAAGAGGGCGAGCGCCTACGATAATCGGGCAGCAACAACAACGGCAGCAGGGAAGACAGCAGGGAACAGGAAGACAATCGCAGCAACAGCAACAACGGCAGCCAACGTTCAAAAGGCCGCCGAAGACAGCAACGATTCAAGTCGCGTGTCCCCCTGGCCAGTGTGCGGAGACCATGCGCCTGGCCAGGGAACGGGTGAACATCAGGAGCCTGGGCATCGAGGAGCTGAGGCCCAGAAGGGCCCGAACGGGAGCCCTACTCCTAGAAATCCCGGGAGCGAACGGGGCGACAAAGACGGATGCCCTGGCCCGGGAAATGAGGGAAGCTCTCCAGGACCGCGAGGGAGTAATTATCTCCCGTCCAATCAAGACCGCGGAGATTAGGGTCAAAGACCTGGAGGACTCGATTTCCGCGGACGAGGTGGCACAAACGGTGGCAGACAGCGGGGAGTGCCAGGTTGGCGATGTCCGCGTCGGTCCAGTGAGAAAAGGGACGAACGGACTAGGAACGATATGGGTCAGGTGCCCTCTCATAGCGGCCAACAGGCTCATTAGAAAAGGCCACCTGAAGCTGGGATGGACGAGATCCAGAGTCGAGCTCCTCCCAGAGAGACAGACCTCGTGCTTCAAGTGCCTCCAAGTGGGGCACGTCAGGGCCACGTGTCCAAACGAAGCGGACCGAAGCGACGTCTGTTATCGATGCGGTGTCTCTGGGCACCTTGCAAGGAACTGTGCGAACACGCCACAATGCCCCCTGTGTACGGGCACTAGAAGGCCTGCAAATCACCGTGTGGGCAGTCAGGCCTGTAAAGCACCGAGGAGAAAAGAGAGAAGAGGAGAAGGAGGTGCAACGACAAACAGCTCCACCCCCCTTCTTATGTGGAGCCATCAGCGCAAGCACCACAACAACAAGTGGAGCCGATGGAGGTGGAGGAAAGCGTGTCCGGGCCGCCCCCATCTCAATCCTCGCAGCTCACGTGGCCGCTCACTGGAGAGGAATGGGACACGGTCCCGCCCCCATCCTCACGGCCCGAGATCGAGCCGATCATGGAAGAGGGGCAGGGGGCAAACCCGCTCCAAACCTCACGAACCGGAGGTTCGATCACTGGAGAGGAGCGGAGTACCACCACCACGCAAAAGATGCTTCGCCAAGTACTGGCGATAAACGTCACGCGCTGTGACGAGGCGTCAGCGGACCCATCTGGGTCTGCGAGAGAACAAGGTCTCCCTACGACCGGCCAAGTGGTCGTAGAACTGAGGGAGACGAGGTGTGACGAGGAGGTCACGGACGAGGCCCCTGAAGATGCAGCGACAGGGGATCTGATCCAATGGGAGCCGATCCAAACGGCTTCCACATCCGAGGAGGCGATGCGCCAGCAAGAAGCGCCGAATGGAGGCGGTTGCCCCAATAATCACTAATGGGGAGGAACCGCCTCGTGCTAATAAATATCAACCACGCCCCCTCCGCCCAGGATCTTCTGCTGCAAACCATGGCGGAGCGGGGTGTGGAAATAGCGGTCGTGGCGGAACCACATCGGGTTCCGCCTGATCACGTGAGGTGGACGGCGGACGCGTCCAAGTCAGCCGTAGCCATTACATGGCGGACCGCGGATGATTCCCTCGCCTGCACCCCGCTTGAAAGCGGGGCAAATTACGCGGCCGTCAGGTGGGGTAAGTGGATGGTGGTTGGGGTATATTTACCCCCACGACTCAGCAGTGCCGAGTTCGAGGACAGACTCGAAAAAATACGGGGATGCATAAACCGGCATCCCTGGCCGGTCATAGTCGCCGGGGACTTCAATGCGCACTCAGTCGCGTGGGGTTCCCGGCAGACAAATTACAGAGGCAGAGTCGTGGAGGACTGGGCGGCGTCCACGGGCCTGGAACTGCAAAACACAGGCCCCGAAAGCACCTGCGTAAGGCCGCAGGGGGAGTCCATTATCGATTTAATATGGACAGCTCCCCTGGTCGCGGCCAAAGTCATCAATCGGAGAGTGGTGACCGAGGTGCACTCCGGCTCCGATCATCTATACGTACAGATGGACCTGGAGTGCACCTCAGAGCAGGTGTAAAGACGCCGCCAACCCCGACCACCACGCTGGTCGCTGCGGGCCCTCGACGCCGACAAACTCGAGGGCGTCCTCCGGGCCGGGATCTGGCCCGTCGAGGAAACCGCGGGGGACCCAGAAGCTGGGGCAAGAAGGCTCCGGGATTTGATGACCCGGGCCTGTGATGCCGCCATGCCCAGGGTGGTCCCCTGCCCGCGCCGGAAAACCTACTGGTGGAGCCCCACAATAGCCAGGCTCCGCCGCGAAGCGAATGCCTCTCGTAAACGGCTCAAGAGGCTCCGGCGCGGACTTCGTCGGGGGTCAGTATCCCCGGCGAGAGAGGCCGCAGCGGCTAGCGATTTCGAGGAGGCAAGCGTGGCCCTAAAAAAGGAAATAGGCACCGCGAAGGCCAGGTCCTGGCAGGAGCTCGTGGATTCGGTGAATGAAGATCCTTGGGGGCGCCCGTACAAAATGGTCATGAACAAGATCAAGCAATGGGCGTCCCCTTTCACCGAGTCCTTGGATCCCCCAATCAGAGATCAAATCTTATCGTCCCTCTTCCCGGTAGATGGGGGAGAGATCGCCCCGTGGGAAGAGCCCCCCCTAGACACCGAGGGGAGCTGGAGGGACGAATGGGGGGTCACCGAAGAGGAGCTCCGGGACGCCATAAAAAGGATGCGGGCCAAAAGGAAAGCACCCGGTCCTAGCGGCGTCCCCGGCCAGGCCTGGGCCATATGCGGTGCCGTCGCAATGGGCCACCTGAGGCAGTTATATAACGACTGCCTCAAGGATGGTGTGTTTCCCCAGCCGTGGAGGAGAGCGAAGTTGGTGCTCCTCCGGAAGGAAGGCAAGCCCGCGGATTCCCCCTCGGGCTACCGGCCTATATGTCTCCTGGACGAGGAGGCCAAGCTCCTTGAACGTGTCATAGCTGGCCGACTCGTCCAGCATCTCGAGGAGACTGGCCCCGACCTGCACGAGCTGCAATACGGATTCCGCCGGAATCGTAGTACAACCGACGCGATCCGGCGGGTCCGATCGACAGCCGATGCAGCCGTGCGGGAGGGCAGGGTGGTCATTTGCGTCTCGTTGGATATCTCCAACGCCTTTAACACCCTGCCCTGGGACCGTATAGGGAGGGCTCTCCAACACCACGGAGTCCCCCTATACTTAAGACGGATCCTTCGGGGCTATTTTGCGGGCCGAAGCCTGGAATATCGGGGTGAGGATGGCGCCCCGATTGAAAGGGAAGTGCGCCGCGGAGTACCCCAGGGGTCGGTACTAGGGCCCCATCTGTGGAACTTGGGGTACAACGCGGTGCTCTCGGGCTGCCATTCCCCCCGGTTGCGAAATTATATGCTACGATACGCTGACGACACGCTCGTCATAGCAACCGGGGACGGCTGGGGAGAGGCGAAATCAAGGGCGAACGAGGCCCTCGCAACCGTCGTGCGCATCATTGGAGACCTGGGACTGAAAGTGGCGCCCCAGAAAACGGAGGCGATGTATTGCTGCAAAGGCGGCCTCCGAGGGGCGCCGCCCCGCGACACCAACGTATTGGTCTCCAATGTGCCCGTCCCGGTAGGGTCCCAAATGAAATACCTGGGCCTCACCCTGGATAGCGAATGGAGCTTCATTGCTCACTTTACGTCGGTGGCCCAACGTGTGGAGAGGGCGGCGAACGCGCTAAGTAGGCTCCTCCCCAATATCGGGGTGCCTAGCGCGGGAGTTCGCTGCCTGTATGCTAACGTGGTGCAAAGCATTGCGCTCTACGCGGCCCCAGTCTGGGCCGCGGACATGCGGGCCTCCTCCCTCATACTAACGCTCATGCGCAGAGCGCAAAGGAGGATGGCCCAGCGCATAATTAGGGCTTACCGCACCACGTCACACGTTGCGGCCACGGCCCTAGCGGGAGTACCCCCGCTGGAACTCCTGGCGAGTATGCACGCCAAAGTTTACTGGCGAATCAAGGAGCTCCGGGAGGCAAACCCACACGCGCCTCCCAGAGCCATAAGGAAGGTGAGGCTCCAGGAGCGATGACTCATGGTAGGACAATGGTCCGAATGGTTGGTCAGCCAAATGACCAACCCTAGAACGAGAAGAGTCGTCGCTGCTATCCAGCCCCGCCTAGAAGACTGGATTAGGCGGGGCAGGGGCGGGATCCCGTACCGGACAGCGCAGGTGTTTACGGGACATGGTTGTTTCGGGGAGTACCTGTGCTGGATCGGGCGGGAGCGCACGGCGGCTTGCTACCACTGCGGCGCACCGGAGGACACGGCGCCGCACACACTCGAGGTATGCCCCGCGTGGGCGGAGGAGCGCCGTGACCTGGTGGCCACAGTGGGACACGACCTCTCGCTTCCGGCTATCGTAGCAGCCATTATCGGGAGCGACGAGGCGTGGAGGGCGGTGGTCCTCTTCTGCGACACCGTCATGTCGCAGAAGGAGGACCACGAGCGGGCCCGTCGTGGAGAGAACGGCGGAGCCCGCAGAGGCGGCAATAGAGGGGGAAGAAGGCGATACCGTCCCCCAAGACCGAGGGCGCATCTACGCCCTATATAGGGTTAGGGGGCAGCGGTGGTAAGGCCGGACGCTGTGAGATATGATCCGGCCACCCCGCTGCCCTGAAACGTGGTAAAGAAGGGAGGATCGCGAGACGTAGGTTGGAACGCACAACCAACGAGGAATGGATCCAGGGGGGACGGGGCCCGCGAAGTACATAAGCGGGCCCCGACCCCCACCGGTCACGACGACGAGACACGAGGAAGGAAATAGAGAGGGGGGGGGGGGGGGGGTGGTGACGGCCGGAAGCCGTGAGATATGATTCCGGCCGAGCCATCCTCCCCATCCCCTGGGAAAAAATAGCAGGAAGAGAGGGCGAGATCGGCCGGGGCCCGCGAAGTTCATAAGCGGGTCCCGGCCGACGCCGTCGCAAATGCGAAACGAGGGGAGGGGGGACAGGTCTGCCGAATCAATGGCATCCCGCCCCCCCAAGACCGCCCAGTCCAAAGGGCGGTCAAGAGGTGTCCGAACGATGGGGACTGAACCTGCGAAGTTCATCCCCCCCCCCCCCGGAGGGAGCAAGAGCGCGGCAGAGAGCAAGGACGAGCGAGGTCCAGCCGCGCTCTATTAAAGTAGGGGGGAGTCAACTTCCCCCCTTCCCCTCCGGGAAGGCGGGAGAGCGGGTGGTGCCCTCTCCCGCGGCTCAGCCAGAGCAGGAAGGGAGGGTCAGCCAGATCCTCCCTGGGGCGGGGGGCGGGTCGGATAGTCGTGCAGAAGCTTTAGTTCCCGACCCGCCCCCGGTAACGCCTGCGCCGGACACCCCCAGGGTTTTAGTGGGTAGGGCCCGTTAAATAGGGCGAGTCCCATATAACCCGCCCAGGACCGGTTAGGACCACAGAGTCAGGACCAGTCGAGTAAGGGCGGGTATGCGTAACAGCATTTCCCTGGGCAACCAAAAAAAAAAGGTAAGGTGGGGGTGAGGGGATATTTAATTTAATTTTGTTTTATTTGAGTTAATTAGTATAGTATTATATATTATAATGTGTATATAATATTTAATATTATATATTTATATAAGGAGATAGTTTCATAATTTGTAAGTAAAATTATAAAAAATAAAAAGTATAAAGTGGATAGGATTTGGCTAATAATAATATAGGGTATTTCAATGGGTTGGGCTCCGGCTCATGTTAATATAATAAAAATATTAATGAATGTTCAATATGTGTATTGATTTAAAGGATGAAAAGAAGTAGAGATAGAGTTTTTAGTATTGATAATTATTGGAAGTAGATAGAGGATTAGGATAGATATTAAAAGAGCTAGGACTCCTCCTAATTTATTTGGGATAGAACGAAGGATGGCATAGGCAAATAAAAAATATCATTTAGGTTGGATATGAATAGGGGTAATTATAGGATTTGCGGGAGTGAAGTTAGCTGGGTTACTAAATATATAAGGATATTGTAGGATAATTAATGTAAAAACTAGAATAAAAAGTAAAAATCCGAGTAAATCTTTAAAGGAAAAATAAATGTGAAAAGGTATTTTAGATAGATTACTATTTGTTCCTAGGGGGTTTGTTGATCCGGTAACATGAAGAAAATATAAGTGAATAATTACTAGTATTAAGATGATAAAAGGAAGTAAAAAATGTAATGAAAAAAAGCGGTTTAATGTTGCGTTATTAATAGAAAATCCACCTCATACCCATATTACTACTATATTTCCAATATAGGATAAAGTGGAAACTAAATTGGTAATAACTGTTGCACCTCAGAAGGATATTTGGCTTCAAGGAAGAACATATCCTAAAAAGGCAGTAGCTATTGATAATATGAAGATCGATACTCCAATTATTCAAGTATTAAATAGTATGAAGGATTTATAAAAAATTTCTCGTCTAATATGAATATATATACAAATAAAGAAAAAAGTAGCACCGTTAATATGAACATTATGTATTAATCATCCATTATTAGTATTTTGTATGAATAATTCTATAGAAGGCATAGTTGGTATTTGGGCAATAATGTAGAGATAAGAAAAATCCTCTTACAATTTGAATAAATAAGAATATGCTTAGTAATGATCCATAGTTTCATCAGTAGGAAATATTAATAGGAGTTGGTAATTTAAGTAAGGAGGATTTGATAATTATAATAAGTTCGTACATAAGTGAGATTATTTTAATTTTCGCAAAGATGAATTTTTAATAGAGCAAATTTTAATAATTATGAGTAAGGTGAGTAATAAGTAAAATATGCAGATTAAGGTTAAGTTATTAAAGGAGTATGAATAAATATATAAAATATTTTGAAATAAGTTTGTATTTAAATAAATTATTTGTATAGTTTCTATAGATATATATATTGGGTATCTATTAGAATTGACTAAATAATAAAATGAAATAAATATTAAGTTTAAGATAAAGTTAATTAGCATAAGTGGTTTAAAATTAAAATTATTTTGTTCGTTAGAGATAAATCTAAAAAAATATAAAAAAATAATTAATAAGCCTCTAATTATAATAAGAAAAAGTATGATAGAGTAGAGAAAATTTTGAGCTCACTTAGATATAATTATGCAGGTTATGATACTATATAAGACTAGGAGAATAACTATAAAAATTGGGTGTAGGACTTTTATGATAAAGTTAAATATAATAATTAATATTAATAGGATTAATATAAAAGTAAGAAACTCAGATAATTTTATCATATAAAGTTTATGATCAAAAAATAGTTTATTTAGAATATTAATTTTGGAGATTAAGGGTATAAGTATTTTTTATTTTTTTGAAAGTTTTAATAATTTATTATATAATATATCTTTAATTTACAAAATTAAAATTTTTATTAAACTATAAAACTTATTTTTTTTATCTCATAATTTATATACAGTTTTTTTTTATTTCTATTATGTTATTAATTTTATTGTTATAATTAATGGTATATTAAGTAATAGGCGAAACTGAAATTTTTCTGTCGTAAAATTACGAAGGAAAATCCTTCGTTGCCGTTGTCAACCGTGCATCAACAATACATGATTGAATACATGTTGATATCTAGGTGTAAATACCATAGAAGRTACATCGTAATCTAATGCAAAGTTAAACCAAGAGTAAAGATAGATGTTTTCCTGTCGTATTAGTACAAATACYATTGTACCTTATTATTAGTATAAATATTTCGCGCATCGTAATTCTGCAATAAGATATTTACGATAGAAGAACACAAAGAACTATCACGATTTAACAATAAACTTACGTTAATTTACTAATCGCAGTTACGATAAAAATCAATGTAATTATTTTCTATCGTAAATGTGAGTAGCAAATTAACGAAAGCTTATCGTAAATTTACGCTAGATTCTTTATGTTTTCTTTTCCTAAGTATGTTGTTACAGAATTACAATGTACGAAATATTTAACAACAATATGTACTACGATCTTTGTAATAATGCAATAGAAAAACATCCGTTTTACGGTTGCATANGTTACAGAATTACAATGTACGAAATATTTAACAACAATATGTACTACGATCTTTGTAATAATGCAATAGAAAAACATCCGTTTTACGGTTGCATATTCGCATAATAAAAAACGATAGCATGTCATTTCTTTGTGAATACGGTGATGCGATGATTTGCGATAGAAGGCAATTGGTTATATCGGTTTAAATTTATTATAGTTTTAGTTTGAATCAATTTTTCATAGTGTCAAATAATAATATTTAATCACCGACCATCGTGACGTGAGTATTATTGGCGCGGTGGGGCAAGATACGTGGCAGCTGCGATATGAGCACGCTAAGCAGCGGCGCGCTGTCCTTCCCTCCCGCGCGCCGACAGGCGGCAGCCAATACTTCATAGCAGTGGGCCGTGCTGTAGTTCGGGCGGCTCGACTGCTTTCCTTGGCGCGCTCTCATTTGCCCGAATTAAAAAATTAATACCGCGTTTATTGTTGAACCGACCCCTCCCTCCCCCCCAAATATTATATCTTTCCACTTATTTTAATCCGTTCTATCGGATTATCTTAAGTGATAATCAATTCGCCTTCCACCCTGTATATTTGATAAAAAATATATTTTAAATACTAATTTTTTTACAATAAAAGGAAAAGATTGTAAAATAATTAAATAAATCCTATTAAAAATTTTAAAAAAGTAAATATTTTTTAGTCACACACACACACACACACACACACACACTTATATAATACATAATACATAATAATACATAATCATACATAATCATACATAATCGTACATAACACAAGTAGCATAGCAAGGCGGGTTCTAACTCAGGGGCTCCGAGGGGGTGCGGGGAAGGGGGGTACTCCAGAGGCGAGGGGGTATGACGTCACGCGGGGGAGGGGAAATCTACTTAATTACTTAATTAATTAACAATTAATTTAGTCTAATTTTTTAATCTAATTAAATAAAATTCTATTATTTAGATCAGTGCTCGGAATTAAATGCACATTTCAACCCGATTTCCGAGGCGCAGCCCACCGTCCTCCCACTACCGCTCGTAGCTCGACGGCCGAGCCGCCGATCGCTCACGTGACGCTGTACCTCAGGAGCGTCGCGATAAGATGTATAATATGTTAATAATAAAAAATTGAATTTGGTTATAAAAATAAAAATGATGTAAGAAGGAAAATATTTTAATGATAATTTGCCGAAAGGTACGGTTCCAGCATATTTCTTATCGCGACGCTCCTGAGGTACAGCGTCACGTGAGCGATCGGCGGCTCGGCCGTCGAGCTATGAGCGGTAGTGGGAGGACAGTGGGCTGCGCCTTGGAAATCGGGCTGAAATGTGCATTTAATTCCGAGCACTGAATTAGATAATCTAATTAAATAAAATTCTATTAATTAGATAATAACAATCAATTTAGATAATTTAACAAATTGAAAGTCTATTAATTTATATCTTCGATTAGATAATAATAATTACTTTAGATAATTTAACAAATTGAAAGTCTATTAATTTATATCTTCGATTAGATAATAACAATTAATTTAGATAATTTAACAAGTTCAAATTCTATTAATTTATAACCTCAATTAGATATAAACAATTAATTTAGATAATCAATTTAATAAAAACTCTATTAATTTATATCTTCGATTAGATATAAATTAATAGACTTTCAATTTGTTAAATTATCTAAATTTATTTAAATTAATTGTTTATATCGGCCAGGAATAATGCGTCTAATAAGGAATAATAAAGATAATGCGTTTTTTTCAAAGATGTTCTTGACAGGAATACACTCCTGTATCACCATACGCTTTTAATTTTTTTTTCTCTTTGCATTCTTGCTTTTTCAAACATTATCTTCACCTGAAAGTAAAACACAACACAAAGTATTCTCTTATCTATGAATAAAATTATTTCCGTTAGAAAATGAAAATTTTGGAAAAAATATACTTATCTGAGAAATTATTATTCTGCACGAACAGTATCTTCATACCGAATAGACATTGAGAAGGAACTCAAAATTTTACTCGTCACTATTATTATTTTTAAAGATTCTCTACTTATCTAATATCGAGATTTGAAATACCATTCATGTTTTTAATAGTGCTTGGAGTGCTATTTTTGAGTTTAAATATTTTTCAAATACGTAAAAAGGAAATAAAAAATCATGTCAAAAGAAAACTCAAAAGGAAAACAAGGTAAATATCTTAAAAATTTTATTAATTTTTTAATCCTAGGTTTACACACACATTTACTTTTCATATACGATCAAACTTCTGAAAGATATTATCTTTATGATGGAAAATTTACAAACCCAAAACAAAGGATATAAATATAATTTTAAATTTTTTTTAAATTTTTTTTAAATTTTTTCATGAAATCATCTGTCTCACACTTTATTTTTACATGTACTTTAATTGTGTAAAAAGATTTTGCAATATCGAACAGTCAAATCAAAAAAATATATTCACATATAATTATCAGTAATTCTTTCAATTTAGAATTTCCTTAAAGAAACTTTTAACTTTTTTCTAATAATCTGTCATAACTTTTCTATTTATTACTTCTTTAACCAGTAATATAGGCTATGCTCCATTATTTACAACAAATACTCAATATCTATAATACATGTTAGATATGTTATAGATTTTAAGCATTCGCAATAAATATCGAAACATACCTATAGTTTTCAAATTTTCGCARTCTGAAAGACATCTCAATGTTTAATACATAGAATTAAATAAAACATTAACATAGATAATATTATAAATTAATAAATAATACACGTGTGTGCGTATGTTTAAGGAAAAGTCGCTGCTGCTATAAATATTCTAAAACAATACCTCATTATTTCTCAAAAATTAAATATTGCATTTTCTTAATAAAAATAAAAACCTAATAAAAACATGATCTGTTTATATGATTAAAGAAATGAAAATCCATAACTTATATTAACTATAAAATAGTAATTTAATCTATTCTCTATATACTGTCTTGCTACATGTTTATGGGATAATATAAAGTATGCATATAAAGCAACAAATTATATTAGTCTTGGAGTTTATTTTGTCAAACATTTTGTTTGATTTCTATCTATCTTATGAAAAATAAAAATGATAAAAATAAATAAATAAATAAATCTAAACAGATAAATATTACACTGTTTTATTTTAATAATTTTTTATTAATTCATTAATATTTTTTTATAAAGGATTCAACATAACTAATTAATTAATTCTAGATGAAATTGAATGTATCTCTTAAAAAGAAAAAAATCCCTTTAGCTAGTACTTCAACAAGAAATTGATATGGTAAAACTGTAGAAAAGGGGAGCAGCTTCCGATGACTTTGAGCTTGGCATATATT
>JANQDE010000678.1:18285-45141 GCA_037157785.1 Cephalotes varians
ACATTTTACATAAACAATTTATATATATAAAATATGCATTATTTTAAGATTTTTATAATTTTTAAATGAAACAACATTAAATTTACAGTGAGAWAATTGGATTTCTTGATGAAAYAGAAGGACCTAAAATAGTAGGTAAAGCTCAACATTACAGATTATTGAAGTTCATGTCAAATAATAACAGTCGACATCGAATACAAGTCGTAGCATGGAATAATGAAATTGAGAGAATTCAACATCATATTGAACCCAATAAAGTAAATAATAATAATTATATTTATTTTTTATTCACTTCTTGAAGTTTACATTATTAGCGCTGTTACATTCAATACTTAATATATAATATAATAATTTTTAAAATAATTTTACAATATTTTTACATTTTATAGATTATACATATAGATGCAAAATATAGGTGCAAAAGTCAGAAGACCAAAAGTGACTGACTTTAATCATGGTACTCTACCATATGATCTAATCATATATTCCAATACAATAATAAACAATCTTGGTACATTTGATTTAAAAACAAAAATCAATACAATACAACCACAAATAATTACATTCGAGAAAATTCCTGAACACTTAAATTCGCTTATAAGTAAGTAATAACAACATAATAATTACCAAATTCTTTTTCTATWAAAAAAAAATTAAATCAAATTTTTAAATTATTAATTTAACATTGAATTAATTGAAAGGTTTTATAATATATAATATATAATATATAATATATAATAAGTTAATCTGCATTAAAAAAAAAACAAAGAAAATGAGCTTTATAGTTAAAATAAAATAAATATTAAAATTAAATGTTTTTTTAGTTATTTGTGGTTATATAAAAACCAGTTTTAACATGTTTTCAACTAATTACAAAACATGTTAAAACATGTGATTATGGTTCACTAACCGATGGTACTCATAAACTTAAAATTCAAATTACAAACTATGAAAATGAAGATTACTTTAAAAAGGGTGAACAAGTAAAAGTAAAAGGATATGTAAAAATAGCGAGTTAGTAATATATTAGTAAATTTAAATAGTAATTATTCTTTTTATTAATATGAATTTTTTATTTTGTAGATGATATCTTCTATTTAGAAGTAGATAATATATTAAATATTAAATTAATTATTAAAAGGAAAAATGACTTTTGCTGAATGTTTGAAGGGAACAAAACCCATTACAAAAAGAGCTTCTAATAGCAATGAAAAAGAATTACCAAGCAAAATGAATCGCATTTAATTTTTCAGAAAATAAATTTTGTCAAGTTAATTTTATTCATATAATGTGAGCTTCCTTTATATTAAAATATTAACCTATATTAAAATATTAACAAAGAAACATAATTTTAATAATTTTAAAACATAATATTAACAGGCTTCATAAATTAATTTGACATTTGATTAACTTGTTAATAATTTAGACATTATATTATTTTACAAATTTGAAAATTATTTAATTAATTTAATTTATTCACATTACATAATTATTACGTTGCTTTGTTAGCATTTCTTTTTCTGGTAATTATTATTTTCAYTTATTTTTACTAATTATTTTTATTAATTATATTAAAAAAAATACAAAGAATAACTTTAATTTTAGATTTATACAACTATATTTAATATAATATCTAAAACAATCTGCGATGAATAAGGAATTACATTCTATACCAAATATCCAGATTTGAATCTTTCCAAAACAAATTTTAATTAATCATCATCTTTTAGAAAACAATAACAAACCACCGTGAGTACATTTATATTATATAAGAATTAATTTACAAATATCTTTAATAACAATTTTTTCTATTCGTTCTATAAATTTTTTATTAATTCAGTGATTTATTAAACTGAAAACAATGAACAAAGTGAAGTAAGAGTTAATAAATTTACTTCATATTTTTATTAATTAATATTACATTTTTTTTATATTTTGTTTTTTAAAATACTTCTGGGCTGCATTCCATCAAACGCTATTAACACTGTAAATGTATAGTACACGTTACGTGCATTATAAATTTACAGTACTAATAACGTCTGTCCAAACAGCCTTATTATTCATTTTTCTAAATTTCAAAATATTTTTATAAAACGAAACATTTTAAATAAAAAATATTTACACATAATTATTAATATTAATTTTATTAATATTAGCTCATATTCTTAATCTTCAAATTATAACAAAATTTAATATTAAATAAAAATAAAATATAAAAATAAGATAAAATAAAATAATATATCTAACAAAATATTTATACATAATAAGAAATATATTTAATTACAATATGTATTTATATAATAACATCAGTGGTTAAACGTATGTGATTGGATGTCATTATTGCTTACGTTTTACTTATATTTTTGTATGTGTTATAGGCTTAAAGATTTATCTAGACAAACTTGCATAGTTACAAAACTATATGCACAAAGAAAATTATCTAATCACTTTTCTATCATAAGGACGCAAAATGTGATTGAATCATTTTCTTTATGCATTATGTAGTCGATTATGTAGCCTTGGTTCTGATATGTCTGTCAATTATTATAGGCTACAATTCACTTGCCAGTACTGCAAATAGCACGGATCATTTTTACGCCAAAATTAATGTATAAATGTATCGTTGAATACAAAAAACAGATGACCACCAGAAGTGATTAGATTTTATCATCATAATTGAAGAACCAAGTATACACTATCACGACCATTACGAGAGAACCAAAGAGTACAGACCTTGAAAAGGTACATCAGGAGACTTTTAACAAAAGTAGATGTAGATACATCATTCTTAGTCAATATTTTGTTTTCTCAATCTAAAAAGAAGAGTACTGTATATATAACTGTAATATACTGTAATATACTGTAAGTACAGTACTGTATTATAGTAGTGTAAGTACTGATAAGTACTGTGTATTTTCATTTTATTTTTTAAATTTTGTTATTATTTCCATATTTCAACTTTATTAATAACAATAATAATTATTTTGATGCAAATTGAGTATTATATCTTGTCATATTTATTGTTTTAGGTACTATTGAAAAGCAAAAACTTATGTACATTCTCAACACAGATGCTGAGATCCATTTGACAATCTCTTCTCCATTGAAAGCTCATGAGAGCAATACAAAATAATAAAATAATATATACATAACAATAATAATACAAAGTATAACATAATATATAACAAACAATAATAACACGAAGTATAACAATTACAATACTTTAATTATAAATTATATAATTATAGATTATATATAAATAAAGAGAAAATAAAAAAATATCATTTAATATACTTTTATCAATATCTATTATTTATCATCTAAACTAAATAATTATCTTCTATGATAATAATTGTCTTCWATAATAATAATTGTCTTCTCTAGCTTAAATTTTTTCACCTGAAATATAATAATTTATACATAAAATCTATTTTTCTAACTTATTATTCAAAAAATATACAATAAAATAAATCCTCATCCTGCTAACTAATATTCCTTTATATAATATAATATATTAATTACTAAATTATATCTTAATAAAAACTATGTGCACAAAGAAAATTATCTAATCACTTTTCTATCATAAGGACATAAAATGWGACAGATAACATATATTATTCCATAAAATTATCGAAAATAAAATAAAAGTATACAATACCTATCATAACTGAAAGAGCAGTTCTCTTCCYTTTGGATCGTTATCAAGATATTGACCAAGAATAATACATCTACATTCATTTAGTTTTTTATTTTCTTTGCACTCTACCTTTTGTTTCTTCTTTTTTATTTTCTTACTCCTGTTCCCGTTTTTGCTTCCTCAAAAATCATCYTCTCTGGWGTATGCAAATCTTTCTAAAAATAAAACATAACACAAAGTAGTCTCTTATCTATAACTAAAATTATTTCCGTAAGAAAATGAAAATTTTGGAAAAAACACTTATCTGAGAAATTATTCGGCAGTACAGCTTCGTACCGAAGAAACATTGAGAATCAACTCAAAATGTTACTCGCGTCATTAACCTCCGGTACTAATAACACCACACCATTAATTTCTTAATTTCTTAATTCTTCCTTTCTTTCTTTTTTCCTTCTTTCTAGATTTCCTTTCTTCTTTTTTTCTTCTTTTTTTATTTCCTTATTTTTTTCATACTACTCTTCATCAAAATCATCTGCTTCCTATATAACAACAAGTATATGTAACTGAATATTATCATACGTATCAAACAGTAATTTTACTAAAGAAAGACAGATATATGAATATATTGACATATTTTGTATATAATTATATTATTATAATTACTCTTTAGTCTTTTAATAATGCTTTAACTGATGTATTTCTTTGGATAGACAAAGGAAACAAAGAAGACTTAATATCAGTTTGATTTAATTAATATTAAATCCAACGGATATTAAACTTATCTTTTAATTTTTAATTAATTAAAATTAATTAATATGTTTTTATAATAATTAATATATTTTAATAAATTACCTTTTCCAAAATATTTTCCTTTTTTATTTCTTTTTCTTAATTTTTTAATTCTTTCTCTTTCTTTTTTTAATTCTTTTTTCTTAATTATTTAATTCTTCCTTTTTTTCTTTAATTCTTTCCTTCTTCCTGTATTTCCTTTCTTCTTTCTTTTTTCTCCTTTTTTTATTTCCTTATTTTTTTCATACTGCTCTTTTTCTTAATTTCTTTATTCTTTCTCTTTCTCTTTTTCTTATTTTTTTTCTTAATTTTTTTCTTTCTTTCTTTCTTTCCTTCCTCCTATATTTCCTATTGTTAAAATTCTTTCCTTTTTTTATTCCTTTTTCTTAATTCTTAATTCTGTCTTTCTTGTTTTCTTTTCTTCTATATTTCCTTTCTAAATAATAATCATATGACATTTAACAGAAGGATAACATATAATATTCCATAAAATTATGAAAAATGATATAAAAATATACAGTACCTATCGTAACTGCTCTTCCCTTTGGATCAATAGCAAGATATTGACCAGTAATAATAGATCTACATCCACTTCAGCCGAAAGTCTCCCGATGTACCTTTTCAAAAAATGTTCTTGACAGGAATACACTCCAGTCTTTTAGGTTTCCTTTCTCTTTGCATTCTCACTTCTATGAAATCTATGTTCCATTTCTTTACTTCTTTCCTATTTTCTTACTCCTGTTTCCACATCTTGCTTTTTCAAACATTATCTTCACTTGAAAGTAAAACACAACACAAAGTATTCTCTTATCTATAAATAAAATTATTTCCGTTAGAAAATGAAAATTTTGGAAAAAATATACTTATCTGAGAAATTATTATTCTGCATGAACAGTATCTTCATACCGCAGAACCACTGAGAATCAATTCAAAATTTTACTCGTCACTAACCTCCGGTACTAATAACATCACATTAACCTCGCACACATCACTCGCCGCGAACTGTCACACCGCGAAACTCGCGCCGTGGCGATCTCGATCTCGCCAGCCAGCTTCGACCGTCAATCACGCACGCGGAAAAGGGTCAACAATACCATGCGATAAACTTCGGCTCCAAACGTGCACTTCGTGGTACACATGACTTTTTTTTATAAAGGATTTTATGTTATTGGACACAAAATAGATTGGTCCACTTGTGTGGAATTAATACATTCAATAATATGTAATAGAATCAAAATTGCTGACGTGATCAATTTAATCGCATTTATAATCACAAAGCAAAATTATTAAATAACGTTTCATATTTATATAGCCATTAATCTATGGAAGATAATGTGTACGAATTATTATATAGATATATAAGACATTAAGTTACATTAATAATTATAAGAGCCTCTTTTATAATTGATTATTAAAATATTAACATCAAATGTTAAAATATGTTTATTTAACTTCATATTATTTTATTTTAGCTTTTTTTGTCCTTTCCTTTTTTTTCTCCTCTTTTTTATATCAAATAAAAATAACTTTAACATACTATAAAAAGCACATTTCATAGTTTTGACAACTTGCGCAATATGCTACAGTATCAATTATTCTATAACTTAGTAATGATGCAACGAAAGTTGTTCAAAATGTGGAAGTATATGCGGAAGCGTTTAGAAGTTTCCTGTTTATCGGCCGTTATAAGTGACCACTTAACAAAGTGTCGTAATTATAGTTTGACCGACTAATCCTCTTTTCTGTAACAAGCCAGAGATAATTTGACTACTTATCATCAAACGAGATAAATATCTTATGTGCAAATTATTATATTTTTAGCAATCATTGTGTTTTCTTAGTCATTTATAGAAAAGAAGATTATTATATCTTTGTAGTTATAATGGTCTCTTTTAATATCTCTGTTATTAGATAAATTAGATGAATTCTAATGATTATTTATGGAATCATTGTTTAGTACCCGTTACTCAATGGCGCTAATTTGCCATACACTACAATTGACATTTATTTTAACACGTTCACTACCACGGTCAAGTAGGAAAAACCTTTGCTATGGCCCATGCCTTTCTTTTACGTAATGTGTCACACGTTTTTATTTGTACACATATAAAACACATATAAAGATAATCAACAACAATTGATAATGAATAATCAACAACAATTGATGAATAAGTAATTGATAAATAATCAACTTACACATATATAAGTAATCAACAATGTTACACATATGTGACGCCGAGCTCTTAAAACAAACCGCTGTCACATATATGTGACGCGTAGTAGCAACCATGTTAACGCATTTTTACTTTCGAGCATTTCAAAATGTTTTCAAGATACATTTTAACATTTTAATTATACATACTTTTTCATTCTTAAACTTGGGCATATTATGAATATACACTTGAATGTTTTATTCGTTATTTAACATTTTATTTACTGTACACCTTTCGAGTTATGCAAAGTTTAGCAATAGCAATAATGGCAAAATTTTGTTAATGTAGTTCTCCAAGCATACTAATGATATAAACCTCTTTTTTGAGGTTTTCAAACAGCTATTTGATAAATCAATTGTAGCTCTACCGCTAATCTAGAATTTTTAGAGTTTTATATTACATATGCTATAGATTTTTAATATTTATAGCAACTCACATATGCAAATTATATGTACGTGTTGAATATCTAATCCGGGCGTTTTCGAGCAATCTAAATGTCAAATCTCATGCCGATCGCTTCGTAATTAATTGAATCTCCTAGAGATAAATTTCAGATACAGTATTTGGATCCGGCGATCCTCTCTGATAGAGTCTCCGCTGAGACAAGAAAGCAATCGAATAACTTTACTATTTTCGCAGATCATCACTTCGGTGTCTTGTTACTAATTCACATCGCAAGCCTCGCATACTTGTCTCTCTTTTTCGGAACGATTCGCACTAGTACCTCGCGCCTTTCTTAATTTCTTAATTCTATCGGTATAACAGTGATCGGTACGCAACGTTCTTGAAAAATCCCTTGAAAATATCGATTTTCCATCAATTTTCGTCATAACATTAGTATTAAATTTGATTATAACATGACCCTCATGATTTTTACCTGACAAATACATTCTATTACTTATTTATTATTGAAATATCAAAAGAATACAAATCCTTGTCAATATTCGCTATATAATACTATTCGTTCGAATGCTTACTATTCGAATATGCCCCTTTTTATCTAAGTGCACTTTTTCACGATATGTCTCAACTTTCATTTAAGAGGGACCTTGTTTTCTTTCAAGCTTACTATACCAGTCTTTATCCTTTCCAGGCCGGAAGTAGCGCTCCTTCATTCAAATCTTGATTGTGGCAAATACTCCTGAGCCCAAAAATGTTGTTGCAATTTAACCCTCGCTCCCCACACATGAGTCGTTCGAGTCGCCTTTAATTGTCATGTATCTCGTGCAATTGTCACGTTTTTCACTAAATTTTTATAAATAAATGTACTGTAAAAATTATTTATCTTTATGATCACATCGTAACCATCAAGTAGGATGTCTAAATTACCTTGAAAAATTTTTGCAATTTTTTAAACTGTATTAAGATATTTTAAAAAGCATTAGACGCGAACGAACCACGAGTGAGAAAAACGATCGAAAATAGGTATGAGGAGCGAGGATTAATTAACAGACGATTTAGCTTATTAATCGGCTTTTCGTCAAATTTACTTGCTGTATTTTATTTAACGGTGCTCTGATTAAAAAATACCCCGGAGTCAAGGTCGTAAGATCTAAAGAATTGTTCAATATAGGCATCAAAGGCCTCGGATTTAAACATTTTACACACAAACAATTTACACGTTTCGGCTTCTGTCAGAAGCGTGAAAAATTCTTCAAATATAAGGAGCGCTTTTCCTTTTTTCAAGCAAATTTAGCCAAGTTATGCCCGCCTCTTCAAGCCCACAATTCTCGCATGAGGAGGGTGAGAACAAAAAGTGTTACTGTATCTCGAACGCATCAATCTGATGGTGATTTTGATCTTGCAATAACTTTCTTGACTTCTTCTGTAATTCCATTATTCGCTTCTACAAAATTTATATCATTATCTGAATAGATATATTTAAATATTTTCCTCATTTTGCAATAAAATTGCATTGAATTAAAAATGCCATTGTACTTAAGTCACAATTTTAAATAAATGGCACGCGTCATAAAATTTGTGAATAGACACGAATATATTTTGGCCGTTTTGTACTTTGTAAAGTATTAAATGGTACGCCTTAATCGATCTTTGTTTAAAAAAAATGTTCTATCGGATTTTATTCTTTGGTAGATCTCGCATTAATTCTTGAATCTTACAACTAAATCTATGACAAACTAGATATCTATGCAGGCTTCTTCGATCTACTTGCGACAATTCAATATTGTTCTCTAAGCATACTCAAAAGCGTTTCGAGACCAGCATGTAAATTCTTCAGATAAGTATCTTTGATTATTATCTTTGTCAACTGATCACACGTCAAGAATCGTCGGGAACTTCCAGGAATAAAATAGCGGAGCTAATCTTCAAGCGAGTTCCATCCACACGCTCTATGTAATCTCACGAAAGGATTGATGGATAATAAACGACTCTTCCTCGAAATCAGATTGTAGAGTGGCAATTTCTTGTACGAAATGTTATCCTTGATGATGTTTTAATATAACGCACATAGTCTCTTCTAATTTTTGGTCATTCAAGTCAGGCCGATAAGTTGGCTCGACGCCTGGAAAAGCGAAGCAGGTTTCTCAACAAGAAGACTCGATGCCTGCAGCAAAGAAGTGGCCGTGTTCTTCTGGCACTGGTGAGGGGGGAGTTCTTCGCAATAAGATCCGGGTTCTTCAGGTCGTGAAAAAAGCTTGACGCCTGAAGACACAGAGTGGCTAGGTTCCTCAGGTCGACAAGAAAACTCGATACCTGAAGTAAAGAAATAGCCGTGTTCTTCTAGCACTGGCGAAAGGTTCCTCATAATAAGATCCGAATTCCTCAGATCGTGAAAAGAGCTTAATACCTGAAGAGGCAGAATGGTTGCGTTCCTCGGACCAACAAGAAGACTCTCTGCTTGGAGCAGAGAAATGGCCGTGTTCCTCTGGCATTGGCGAAAGGTTCGTCGCGGTGAGATCCGGTTATGTCGTCGTTGTATGCCTGAATAGCAAAGTCATTACGTGTCCTGACAAAGATTCGGCGTGCAAAGTAGTGATGAACATGTCATAAAGTGACAATGATTGCTGCAGATAGTTTGTCTCGACGCCTAGAAAAAGACCGAGCGTTCCACGGAGTGGTGAGAAGCGTTGGTGACTGGTTTAATTGGTCTTTATATACAGGTTGGATCTTTCTTACGAGAAAATATTCAGACCAGACGTCCTTTAATGAACCCCGAAACGCTTAGTCGGCGAGCGCTGGTTCCCTTTCAAGAAAATAATAGTGTCGATTATTATCGGCAATAGAATAATAAGCTTGAGATTGTTCAGTTACAATGTTTCGATTTTCTTCGACTGTACTAGAAGTTAAGTGTAGTCGCTTTTTCTTACTTTAAACCTTTGTCATTGCTCCTTGTGTGTTATTATCGTTATGCAGCTAGATATGTTTCTGCAGCTAGATATATTGTTTGTCCGCCAAACATTTACCTGCAATATGATCTTTACATATAGACAATTGAAGTACATGCCTAACTTCACTTATTTGAGCTGATATTGATAAGCTTTAAATTTCGCACAATTATAAATATACCTTGCAATCCCTACCTACAAGTTGGTGCTCACAATATGAGTGCTTACAATTTTTCCTCTTCGTGTAGAGGAAGATGATGCTGATTTATTCATTAAATTTTTGTTATAAAGTCTCTAATACTATATCTAAGTGCTTAAATAAAAAATCTTAAATAAAAAAAAGTTTCTGCAACGTAGGCGCCTCTTCCTTAACTATCAACTGTTTTCGTTTATGTTTAGTGTACTCGCATTATAACCATTTAAATAATAACTATTACTATTCTAGCTATCAATTGGTTCGCCTAACAAATATATATGTTTTTAAAATTCTCATGTGTTTTTGTATATCATCAATCAGTATTTTGTATATCACTTTTGTAATTATATCAGTGATTTTCTTATTGCTCAAATTCGATGGAATTTATATTAAATAGTACATGAATACATTGATATAATAAAATTTTTTTATTTTCAAAATGATCCTTTAATAGAGCCTGTACAATAATACAATTATCTGGATATTTCCAATGTCTGCAAGGCGTGAGCCGCATTACTTCGCAAACAGACTTTTATTAAATAATGGAATTTCTGTATCTTTTTTAATATAGAACTACTATTGCGATCAACATTTGAAGGACATCTCTAAATGATATAAATTCCATCGAATTTGAGCAATTCGAGTGTAGGTAACTTTACTCTCTCTACTTGTGAACTGCCGTTTTTTCGTTCTCTTGCCTCGTCTGCACTCTATCATCCTTTGTATCCAGCTCAAAGAAAAAAATTGTTGAGTATGTAATTCGGGCGAATATCAAATCTCGTGCCAATCGCCGCGAACTGTTCGCAATGCTCTCTAGTTAAGTCGAATCTCTTATAGTGCGGTCAGACTATGTGCGATTCGCGTTCTTTCGTCAAAAAAATCGCTCCGCTAGCGAATTGACACAAATATTAAACGACGAGTGCAAATTTGACGAACATGTCTATTTGCATTGTTTGCAAATTTTATATGAATAGAAAATTGCGAGTTTTGAACTGTCACGAATTGTGTACAGTCTGGCCGCACTATTAGAGACAAATCTCTGATATTATATTATGTTCTCTTTGATCGAGCCTTCACTGAAGCAATAAAGCAATGTATAATATATTCCCGAAATTTTATTATCATTTTCGCCTTCACATCGTTATTTCAATATCGTTGTTAATACTCGCATTGTGAACCTCTGTCCTTCTTTTCTGATGCAATTTGCATTAATGCTTTGCGCCTTCAATTCCTAGATTCTATCGGTATAACAGCGATCAGTACACAACAGTACATATATATTGCATATATTTTTGCTATATTTTTTGTAAATATATAATTTTATAATGAAATATTGTGTTTCTTTTTTAACAAAACCAATTTTTTAAATCTAATTTTTATAGGCGGACCACATTACCATTTTTATTTCTCTTTGATTATGCAGTGTCACCACATTTTTAATAATGTTAAATAACATCTTAAATAATAAATATTTCTTAACTTTGAGTCTTGAACAACATTTTGACGAATATAATCGTTAAATTTTAAATTTAAATATTGATCAATATTAATAATTTAATAAAACAATAATTTTGTAAATGTTAATAATATAAACAATAATATTTAACATTAACAACAATATTGAAGTTATTATATAAAATGTAAATAGAGGCTATAATATCTTCTCCCCTAATGTAAAATTATAGCACAAAAAATACTATATTTTTGAATTATATTTTAAATATACGTTATATTTTTATTCGTAATTTTGAGATTGTGATTCGAATTTTTATAATACATATATTTCCCGTATTGTTCTACTTCTTAAAAAATTATCTTTTTAAAAAAGGTAAAAAAACGCGACAAGTTTACGTGTTGCTTGGAAGAAATACTGCTGTTCTGACCCAAGTGGTAATAGCTTTAATAAAAATAACACAATTAAAAAATAAAACCAAGTGACAGAGTACATTTCCATTATTTCAACCTAAGTGTATATCACAATATTGCGTCACTTTACTGAATTTACAAATAATATCTAATAATGAACTCTAGTAATATGTATGTATATTATTTGTATAAAAGATTTGATATCAATAAGTGGCACCAAGTTTCATCCTACTACTCGACAGTTGAGCATGTTCCACACGCAGTTCGAAGAGAAAACTATTGCATCAAACTCAAGTATATATGTATATATTTCAATCGAATAAAAGATTTAATTACAAAGAATTAAAGAGGTAACAATACAAAATGAAAAAATTTAATTTAAATAAAAAAATTTTTATGTAAAAAAACTTGGCGCTGCTAGACCTAATAAGGTAAAGAACAAAATAATTTAGTGTAATAATAAATTTAATCTAAACGTTACATTGATTAAAAACAAAATTTATTCTTTATATATTAAAATTACAATATCTTAAACCTATTCCTCATATTCACTTTGATAATATACTGTAATGAATGCAAGAAATCAAAACTTATACGTAATAAATCTCTAAAGCTGTTAATAATATTAATATTGCTGGATACTATTTTATGTAAAATCTGCATCTATATTTTATAATATGTTGCTTAATACATATTTTTATTAAAACTTTTTTGTAGAAATAATATATAAATATTTTTAGCATCTTTAGGTCATTGCTTTTTCTTAATTTACGCATCATCAATTTCAATCCAAGATCTTCCTCCTCTACACATACTCACATAATGATCTTGGTCAATACTTGATCCATGATGAAATATAGCATTCATTACTTTATACTCTTGTTCAGCTATTAATAYTTTAGTTKTTGGTATAGTAGATAAATTAAATTTCTRTGRTRTYTTCACTAATTTATTATCCTGTAATGAAAATATATTCAAACGAATAATAATTATTTCTTTCGTCAACGTTAATTCATTTTTAAATAATATATCACTTTTTCCACAACGTTCACATGACTTGTCATACAACTGAYACCAATGTGAAAATGTGTTCAATAAATCATTCAGTTTGTAACTTTTCTTATTCAAATTGTCAATGGAAATTGAAAGAAGGACATTATTATTAATAATAACTTTTATATCATCACATGACTTGCATCGACTAGTAGAAGTAATTTGATGTTGTACCAAATTTTTTATATAATCATATTTTGTACAAAGAGCAGTAAGAAATTCGAATATATCTCTTTTAATAGGAACCAAAAAAATACTGTCCTAAAAATTATATGAATAAAATTTAAAAATCGCTGCGTCGACCCTTCGATGATCCAAAAAACTTTTGACAACAGATATCGTCTTGTTTTTGTACAAAATAATCGTCGCTGGTACAACTTTACATTGGCAAAACAGACTTCAGAATTTGCGAAATAAAACGAGCTGAACTCGGATTTCCAAATCCGATTGTAACCCATGCAGCAATGTTGCAGCAATATTGTAACATTTCTGTAATATAGTTGGAATGTTGCTGAAATATAGCTCCAATGATGCTATACCAGAAGTGTTAATAGCGCAACAAATCTGTGTTTTACAATTGTAACGATAAACGAAGTTGTAGTTTAAATGCAATATGTATTTTTTAAAATAAAAACTTAGTGTAAACATTAAGAATTTTCGTTACTTGGATCCATTTTAATTTATCTATTTATAGAATTTATTTATAGAATTTATTTTGAAAGCAAGAGATGCATGCAGAAATGTTTGTATTTTCAACAAATGAGTTCTCGACACGCGAATTTCTTATCCTTTCCAGGAAAGGAGAGACTCATTGCTCCTCCACGTATTCCTACTTTTATATTTCATTATATTTCTTATCTTTATCACCTTTTATTTATCCACCTTGTCTCGCAATCTCCAATAAGCGTTATGGCGCGGGCGTTTCGTTCAGACGTGCAACCATTCACGGATTAATCCGAGGAGTGACTTTTTAAACGCGGTCGTGCTCTTTCTTGATGCGCCCATAAAAAAAACCGACAATATCGCAGTCGTGTTACAATATAGGCAACAAAGGTTCTCTTTGCGGTATCAGTACCGCATCGCTATTGTTATTAATTATTTCCTACGCGCACGAAACAAAAGTGTTTCGCTATTGTTGCAAGAGGCCACGGATACGAAGGTTGAATCGCTCCTGGAATGCGACGTTAATGAGTAAACGGAAGAGACTTACGAGGAACAGAGCGATTAATAAATTATCCGTTCCGCGAGAAAAAGTAGACGATAATAACAACCTTCATTCGTACCAAAAACAACAATGTTTTATTTTCATGTATTATTTCGTTACGAAAATAGTTAGCTGAAATATATGACTTAACCTTTTTTTTGGAAATCCGCAAAGACATTACAACATCTCTGAACAATAAAAAGAAAGTATTCTTTTAAATCACACAAAATTCGGTATTTTCGAGATTGCTAATTACGAAGAACGAAATCACAAAATTTAAAATGATTGAATATGATGGCTATTAAGTGGATTATTTTTGCTAATATGTAACGTTCTATTTTAAATTTCGTATTAATAAATTTTTTGAGTTGTTAATTACGAATTTAAAATCAATATGAATCTAAGCTTACATTTAAAAATAGTGAATCCAATATGGATGACCAAAGTATTGCAAGATTTAAAATTGTTTTCATTGTTTATGTGAAATTTAATTTATACAAATTTATTTATTTGTTCTAAATTTTAGCACATTTAGATTCGTTATAATCGATTCGTCATTCTAAATTTTGTTTTCAAATTCATAATCATCTGGAAAACAGTAAATAAGTCCAATGTAGATCGATTCACATATACAAAAATTATTTATTTGATAGCCGCAATACTGGATTCGCCACTTTAAATTTCATGATGAAATTCATTTGACTTCAGATTCATAATCAGTGATCACAAAATCATTAAACTTATAAATACATTACACATAATTGAAAAAAATTTTTTTAAATTTTATTCATATAATATATACATGTATTCAGAGGCAATCGTTTGCGTCTCTCGCGTCAGAAATTGCAACCGTACGACACACGGACGGGCGACGACGTTGATAATAATGACGACGTTTCTTAAAAGAAAATTTCCAGATTCGAACTTTGCATTACAATATCTCCGCTCACGTAGGACACGTAGAGAAAAATAAAAAACACTTTTATTATACAATTCGAACCCAAGCTATCGAATGCGCTTATTTAGAACTTTATCGGCTCAGCCGTTATTGAGATTCGATAATTACGGATATTCGCAACTCGCCGGTTCGCGTAAATAGACACGATCCCGTCTCGCGACGTTATACTATGTATACTATATATAGTAAACTTGTCGCTATGTATACTATATATAGTAAACTTGTCGCTATGTATACTATATATAGTAAACTGACACTACCGTGTCTCTTGATACTTATAAAAGCTATTACAATTTCATATCCGCGCAGAATTTATTATTCCCGAAAGACCAATATGTGTTACGAGAATTTGTACTAAGTTCGATTTGTGTGAAAACATCAATTCTCCGTTATTTTAAAAGGAAAGGCTTAACACATACCAACTCATGTGTCTCAAACAATGGTACGGTATGCGCGCAAACTCAAAGTCCCTTAAGTTTAAACTCAAGCTCTAACGGAAAATCTGAAATTCGATCAATGGCTTAGATGTTTTTTTCTTTATCAGAACGAATTAGATACGATAGAGGAGGTAAGTCTCAAGCACAGTATGTTTTTTAAATAAACCTTAAATATTTTAATTTTATGTAAAATAATTATGCGCTTTGAGATAGCTAGAATATGCAAAGAGTACAATTTTTGAGTGTCCAATACATGACATTTAATGCATGTAATGCAAATAATACATGCTAAAACGTGAATAAACGTGCATGAAATTGCCAGAAATTGGGCATTAGTAGGCATTGGTGTACACGACTTTGGTCAGCGGTTTATTCCTCGAATACTACAGACATACGGAGGGTCGACATTTCCCAGTCTACACCGACCACAAGCCGCTCACTTACGCGCTCACACTTCGCAACTCACCAAAGCAAGCCCGTCACCTAGGAAACATGGAACAATTCACAACATACAGTTAAAAAGTCTCATAATGCTGTTTTTTATTCTATTCTGTATGATTTTTTGCAGAGAACTGCATCCATCTGTTGGCGGTATCCCGTAGTACTTGTGAATAAACAAACTCAAAAATTTCTTTTCAAACCCAAAAAAAATTCTTAGGAAAAAGGAACAGAAAAAGGATTTCTTTAAAAGCAACTCGAAGCAACTTTGAATGACTCCATAAAAGTCAAAAGATATTTCAATTACAAATATGAAATTTTTTTTTTAATTACCGAAAAAGAATTTTTTTCGAATTCATAACAATCATCTGTGCTATTTGGACCAATATAATTGATATTAACTTTATTATATACAGGGTATCGTATTTATACAATATCTCCATGAAAGACAACATACTGACAGACACACTTTCAAGAGTAAAAGTAATATATAAAGTAATAGACTTTGATGAGTTAGCTCGGTTGCAAGGAACAATACAGAATTGAAAACATTTCTCAAAAATGAGGGAAAGATAAAGCTAACAAAGTGCGAATATCAGGCGTCATCGATTCCAGAAGAAGTCAAGAGGCAGACTCCTTTAATAACCTATAATATTAACCCATTAATGTCCATGGCCAACCCATGAGCCCGAGCACTTCGGAACCGATGTAAAAGGGGACATTAGTCCTAATTATGCAAGAATATGGCAAAATTCCGAATTTTGCTATTTGTTTAAACAGTTATTGTTTAAACAAATTATGCAAAATTCATTTTTTCGAAAATCTGACAGCGGAAATGGATTCTACGTCGAAAATTACTGAAGAAATAACCGAAATGCTCTGGGTATCCGTGTGAGTGGAATGAGTAAATCTCGAGCGTGCGCGGGTTCCATTGCCCACCTATGCATGCAGCTGGTTCATTTCACTATTATAATTGTTTATAACGCTATTATTAGTTAACAAATTGGATAATCATGGAACTAATAGTCATTCCTTCAGTAATTTTCGACGTAGAATCTACTTCCGCTATCAGATTTTCGGAAAAATAAATTTTGCATAATTTGTTTAAACAATAACTGTTTAAACAAATTGCAAAATTCAGAATTTTACCATAATTAGGGCTAATGTCTCCTTTTGCATCGGTTCCGAAGTGCTCATGGGTTGGCCATGGGCATTAATGGGTTAATGGGTATACGATCCGCATGGAAGGAAGAAAAGCAACCTTCGCAGAGCTGGAGAAACAATCCGTTTACTTGGACAGTTCCTGGAAAATCAAAGATACTATCAATGCGGGAGACTTCCTTATATGGATTGGTGACATACAAATAAAAAAATTCATCAATCACACTCATCGACAACTTATCTGTGCGTGTTGAAAACACGAGCGTTATTTATTATTGAATAATACTAGATATTTACAAAATACGAAGATACACTAGATATGAAAAATAACATTCAAAGTAACATTCTTCCACTTGAAGTGAAAAATAATAACGAAAATAATATAACATAGACACGCTTACTTCGTCGGTAATTATACTACCTGATCTCTTACAAATAAATAATTTAGTAAGAGATCTTGAACAGAACGACATTTATCAGACTAAAGGTAACTGCGAGAATTCGGCACAGACAATTGAAGACAACAAAAATAATCCAGAGGTTGACCAAAGCGATCGTAATAACGATTGCAATAGTCCAGAAGACAATCAAGACTTTCAAGATTTTCCTTTTCGTTGCCTCGTCTATTTGTGAGTCCGCCTTTCAATTTGTCCATGAATGCAAGTGAATAAGATATAAAGTTATTTTTGGTAACTGATCGTGATTTTTGCTTATCGCTTTTTCTCTTAGATATTTCGTTGCACTCTATTATATAATCCCATTGTCATCGATATCGTCCCACTGTAAAGTTGCGAGACGATCCGACAGAAGTGGGGGTGTGTGAAGTTGGTCCCCCATGTCACAAAATTTTCATAGTTCTGTGAAAAGTTCTGAGTCACATGTATCTACACAATGCGCACGCGGATTATATAATTGAAGAATTAAAGATGCTATTAGCACTAATATTTAATTGAAGATCAAAAAATTAATTTATGACTTTATTCAGCTCAGTTTAGAAATGCGTGCGAGTCCGACAAACTATCGGCGCGCAGTTCGAAATAACTGAAAAATTTGAAAAATTGTATCTTAAATGTATGCAATAATATAATTGGGCACTCAAGATCCAGTTCGTTGACCGTGTATAGGCAAATTCTCATTCGATTCGATGAAGTCGTTGACGGTCTAAAAATCTTTCTATTCATTTGATATTATATATAATTGAAACCATAATAGATGAATATAAAAATATGCATAAAATCGGAACAATAACCGTAAATGTTAATAATGTATAATAAATTAATGGACTAAGGGTAAACCAAATATCCTATCATTTTTGCGAGATCCGTAACAATCGATAGAAAGTACGACGACAAGTCAAAAAGAGCTCGAAGGCCATTTTCGGCGATACACTCCGATATGAGCGACGATGACCACCTGGCCACTTCACCGACCATACCGAAGTTAAGAAAACAAAGCCGTCAAGCGCTGCACTGCACCTAGGTAATCGCCCGACCGAGTTAACACGGTAAGTGCGCAACAAATATAAGTTAAATATAAAGTTCCGCGACTCAACAACCGTGTTACAGTATCCTGCGAAACAATTGTGCAATATCTTTTGTTACATTTAATTTAATTATCAAATTACGAAGAGAGAAACGCAATCGCGGAATATCTCAGTTCCGCGCGCCACATCGTTTACATCGTTTATACATTCTTTCAGTTGCTTACAAATTGTCGACAGTGTAGTGATAGTATAGTGACAGTGAAGTATCATTTCATATTTTTTAAATACATTTTTTAAATATGAAATGATTATTTTTTAAACCTTAAATATTTTTTCAAACGTTAAAATGATAAACAAGATCAAGAATTAATAAACAATAGTATACTTTTTCTGAACAATAAAAATATAATGTAAATATTTTAGATGAACGCGGTTCTCGGGGAAGATGTATTCACAAAAAAGAAAGAATATTGATACATCTCATTAATGTTTTAAGTCGACAATTGAATGATAAATCATAAATAACAAATAGTGATAAGACATTAGTGCAAGAAATGATTGTGACAAGTAAATAACAAGTAAATATTTTTTGTTTATAAAGAATTTTTTTATTTTTTTATTTTTAATATAATTTTTATTTTATGGATATTTTATGGACTTTAATTTATTTTAATAATAGCTTTTTCATGTTTTTTGTTAAACTCAAGGATTGTTTATCGTATTATATTATCTTGTTACAGCCTGATAGCTATAAGGTTATAAGGTTGATATCACATGGCAACAAGAATTGTGATATCAAAATTGCAAAAATTAAACGAATCTATTGAAAGGCCTTAAAATGCAAACAGGCGTATGTTGCAAGCATTTCGAAAGATTCTCATAAATGCAAACATGCGAAATCACGAAACATTTTCCGAAAGACATCTTGAAGGACCTACGAAAGTAGCACATAGTCATTCGAAAGCTTACAAAAAATGTGCGTTACAAAAAATTTTGCAAAAGCTTGCAAATGCCGCTGACCGCGCGCATGTGTCTAGCGACGACCTGATTAAAAGCGTAACATGAGCGACCGCCAAAAGACAGAAAGTTAATTACATGTGCCAGTCGGAAACTTCATGCGATCAAGTCTCGACTTACGCGACCTACGCGAAATAAATTAAGTTGCGAACAACATTCGCGAGTTAATTAAATGAGAACGTGAATGTAAAAGTTACTGAATAAATCAATATCCAAATAATGTTGCCTATTATTCCAATTTAACAAACGAAACGACCTATCATTTTTGGGATCCGTAACAACCGATAGAAAGTACCACGACGAGCCAAAGAGAGCTTGAAGGCCATTTTCGGCAACACACTATCCGATATGTGCGACGGTATCTACCTGGCCATATCACCGATTAACCATATCAAAGTTGAGAAAACAAAGCTGCACCACACCTAGGAAACCGCCCGACCGAGCCAGCGCGAAAAAATGCGCAACAAATATAAATTAAATATAAATTAAATATAAAGTTTCGCGACTTCGGTGTTACAGTATCCTGGAACATGCATTGCATTCTGCGAAACTATCGTGTGCAATGCCTTTTATATTCAATTTATTTCTGTAATTCCGCGGAGAATGGAAAATGTGTCACTTGGCGCGAGGTCCGTGAAGAGGGATCTACGAGGATCCGCCGTCGCCACTGCTGCCGATATATTATATCTTTTTTTCTTATTGACTCTTCGTTGTTTGTTGCCCTTTATTTTTTATGTACATATTGTTGCGAGTCTCGCCCAATATATTGGCAAGCCGCGCGAGTCAGCAGACGAACCGATCGAGGTTGTTGATCGGTTGCCAAGGAGATGTTAGAAGATAGATTCGCGGGATTCCTTCTGAGAAGGACGCATATTTGTCGCGTTATATTTGTAAACGTTTCTGGTTAATAAAGTTTGTGTTCTCCGTTCAACTTCTCATCTTTCTTCGTATGCGCGAGACATTCGAGAGTGCGCGAATAAAGTGTAGTGGGACACGCACAACATTTTGGGAGCTCGTCCGGCATCGATGAGCATCGGCCAGCGAACGACAAAATGCCTATTGTCTCTACGACCAGGAAGCGGTTTTGTCCGGAGACGGCAAAGTTCGCTCCCGAATCGACGGCTCTCCAGTCTATGATGCAGGAAATCCGGCTGTTATGCGAAGAGCAAGCACGGCGTGAGACGGAGATGGCGACGAAGCGCTTTAAAGAACAGCTAAGTCGTTCCCAAAATATAACTTTAAATGACGCGACAGCGCGGAGCTTAAATGCGGCCCAAAGCGGAGACGTGTTCTCAATGGCGCGGAATGTAATCACGATCGCGAGCGGAAGCGCGCATGTAGCGTCCCGAGGCACGGACGCGATCGCGGGTGAAGATACCGACACAGAGCTCGGCTTAAAACTTAAGCCAGACACTTATAACGGATCAGTTCCGCTACGGGAGTTTTTCGCGCAGTTCAAATTGACAGCGCGCGCGAGTCGCTGGAACGAAACGACGAAAACGATTACCTTAGGCTGTGTTTCGGTATTCACTGTAAGTACTGGCAGCGCTGTAACTCCGTTTCAATATACGCAGCAGTAAGCTTTCAAAGCGATTTCATGTTCGTATAACGTCATAGATTTTGTCGTCACTTCCTACTTCGACTACTGCGGCTTGTGAAGTGAGGCAGTCACAGTAAAAACATGGCGGCATCCAATGAACAGTTGTTACTTATAGACGCAGAAGATAATAAAGAATATAAGGTTATAGTAAGTGCTGAAGATGCGGAAAGAGCACGACGAGGTATCAATGCTATTAATATAATAATGAATAATTTCAATATTTTCATAAATATGGAAACATTATTGTTATTTATTTTTATAGATGTGACTTTTGCGACCTTATTATTAGAAGAAGCTAAAAGGAATATTGTGCAGTCGTACAACTTACCTTGCAATATATCACTGACTAATGAACGTAAATATCATAATAAATGTTACTAAATATAAATATATAAAATGGGTATTATTAATTTATAGTAAATGATTTTATTTCAGCAAGTACCAGTGCGAACAATAATAGTAATAGTAGTAGAAGTAGTACAAACGGTAATCTTGAAAATATAGAAGGTAAGTTAAAAAACTTGATGCCTACGTTTATATAATCTGAACAGTTTTGTAACGCATGTAACTAGTAAAGAACTAGTAAAGATATTATACTTTACATTGATTTGGTTAAATAGATATAGACATAAAATAGATTTGATAATTTGATAAATAATGATATAAAATGTCCCATATATATGTAAATATAACATGATTGTTAACGACATGTAAAATCAAGTTACATAATTAGGAATTATTAAATATAGTATTAACTATTTAAGTAAGTATAAATTATGGATGTTACAAAATCAATTTTAGATACTATAATGTGTTGACAAAGGCTGCGTTCATTTTGCATGTTCACGTGCTATAAGCATTATTTATCTTTCTTTGACATATAATAAGTGATAACACGCGTGAGAGTGCAATATGAATGCAACCTTTGTTAACGACAACATTATAGTTAAAATTGATTTTAAAATTGATTGTTCTTATCAGAATCAATCATTTACTATACAGTTACAACAATCATTTACTATGCAGTTGATATACAGATTCAACTACAAATATGTATATAAAATATTCAAAACATTATATTTTCAGTTGTTACAGGCACTCATCTTTGGAGCAAAGTCGAAACTTCCTTACTTATAAGTACATGTAGTGAATATAAAGAAGAGTTTCACAGTGGCAAATGTACTGTAAAACAATCCTGGGAGAAAATAGCAAGAATTATGCAAGACAAGGGATATAATGTAACGGGCTTAAAATGTTCAACAAAATTTCAAGCCTTGAAACGTACATATAAAGGAATTATAGATCACAATAACAAAATATATAATAATCTAAATAATCTAAAAAATGGGAATACTTTCAGGTATTGCATATTTTTAAAACTTATTTTTATATAAAGACATATGCTTGTTCTTTATACACTTAAAAATTTTATTAGAAATAATATTACCTATAGAAAAATATTATAAAAATAAATGTAAATTAAATATAACGTACTCTCTGTATCCCTCTGTACCTCCCTGTCTTTTTTCTTTTTTCAGAATACGTAGCAATTATTTTTGGACAAACCATGGATACAACCATTAGCAGTGGCTGGATCTCATGTTAACGAGATTGAAGAAGAAAAAGAGAATCCACCAGAAAAATGTAAGATTAAATATATTTTAAGTATATATAAATTTCATCTTATGTATATATAAATTTACTATATACATGGTCCGCCACCAAAAATCCGGACAAATTTAAATTGAATTTAAACAAATTGTTCATTTTATCTAGATTTTGATGGCGAACCCTGTATACAGTAAATTTATTATAGGTAGGTATTTCATAATTATAGATGTTAATTTTAGGTATTAAAAGAAAAAAGTTCAACACAATCATAGAACAATATATAGCAGATAATAAGGAAGAACAAAAGAAAAAAAGAGAGATTCGAGAAAAACAGCATAATGAAAAAATGGTTACATTTAAGCGGATTGAAAATTTAATGGAAACACTGTTGGAAAAGAAAAAAGATTAATTGTGATGTTATATAGCGTTAGAAAGAAAAAAAATGAACAAAAGTTTTTATGTTACAAAGAGTTTATTTTATGTTTTGAGAGTTAAAATGTGATACTGATATGACTGATGATAACTTTATTTTAGTTTTTAAATTATTTATCTTTTTTATTGTTTTTATAGAAATCTAAGTATACTATAGTAAAGTTAAATATATTAAATAGTATAAATATTTTTAAAAGTAGAGTTAAAAAGAATTTAAAATTTTTTTTCTAATTTATTTTCTAATTTATTTTATAGCATGTTTATGATTGTGATGCAAACAGTATTTTATATAGTATTATAATGTAGATGTAAGGATATATATATAAGACGAAACAGCCAAAATATATGATATAATGTTTATTTCAAGTATGTGTAATTATTTTAATAACTAATGTAAACATATATTATTTTAATAACTATGTGATTATAACATAATAACTAATGCAATCATACAAATAATGCAATCATAAATAAATATATTCATAAAATCTTTTTATATTTTCATATGTAATTATATATTTGGTAACAAATACATAATCGCATTTCTTTTCTCAATGCCCTCTCTCTGTTCACCATTTTCTTGTAATTGTAGTTGTGCAATATTTGGCTCATTAATGATGATAGGAATGTCTATCATGTCATTTTGTAATAAACATATATTATGCAAAATGCAACAAGCAATAATGTATTTCGGAATTAAATTTGTTCTCCGCATTGGAAGTGTATCCAGAATGCTTCGAAAACGGCCTTTTAATAAATCTAACGACCGTTCTACGATCATTCTTGCACGAGAAAGACGTTTGTTAAAATTTATTTGCCTTTCAGTTAGGTGACCATTGTCTTTAAACCATAACATGTTTAGTAAGACGATATGCTGCATCGCCTAGTATATGGCTGTCATGTGGGAAATTTTCATCTGTAAACATGTTTTCAACATTTGATAAACGAAAAACACGTATGTCATGCACAGATCCCATTTGTCCCGTATAACAATGAATAAATCGTAATTGTGCATCAAATAACATCTTAAAATCTCCAACGTCATTAAAATGTCATTCAACATTATCTTATTACTTAGGATAATACAACAAACCTCTCTCTCTCTCTCTCTATCAAACATATATTTTTCACTACATTATTTTTATGCATTTAATCGATATAAAGTTGAGTTTTTTTACATTATTTCTTATTTACTTACCGAAAATGCATTTGAAATTCTTTATCTGTATATAAAGGTACAACGTTTTCGACGTAATTTTCACAACGGACATGTGGCATTACATGTGGTTTAGCTATCATTAATAATACGTCCTCATCTGATGAATCGCTCTCTGAGGATTCCAAAAACATTTCATGAGCTCTGATGTTATCACAATTTCTTCCATTTCAATATAAAGATTTAGAGCTTCTCAGTCACTCTAAGTATTATGACGCGAACGATTCATGGATGGATGGCACAGGATAATACACAAGCAACAACTCACAATTAATTAAAATTTATTATAAGTCAAGTCAGTCATGGATACGAATACGTGAATAATACGTTTTAGCGCACTGTGCTCAAGACGGCTAACCCGGAGTCACTTCCGCGGCGCTCTTTTATAGGGTGGGAGTTCTCGATTATTCGAGAACTCTCCAGAACATAATTTATTTGTTATTTTTTGGCAGCGCATTATTCTAGCAGGTAATTGAAAGGCGATATCGTTAACGCTGTTAATTTGGTTGTCGTGTTTTGAGTGGCTGCCCCGCTCGCGGGCGCCTCGCCGTGATTCGCGTATCGTTTCAGTCACTTGAATTGCGCTGCCTCGATCGGCGCGTGATACCAGCGCGCGACGTAGCGCGCATCACTGAACAGTATTATTTAAAGCGGTTATTTTACGATCCATTAAGGAATCAATTTACGCAGTCGACTTTGATTGCAACACTAAGGAACAAGAATAAAATAGGTTTCTATATACATGCGTAATAAAAATGTTTATTTATAGTTGAATAATTGTTTTAATTGCTAAATATGATGGATTACAAATTTAAAATAAAGAGCAGAAAGATCGCACAAAAGTCGAAAATCCGTTCAAGTTTAAGAGGTACTTACGGATACATATATAAAACTTGTAGGAAAGAAGGGTTAATCTCTAACCTGACTTCTGATTATTTTAATTTCCTAGATTTCACACGTTTGGATTATTATACGTAACAATAATATATTAATCTAATAATCTAATTATTGCGGCTTTCTCAGATTAATACAGACGTTGATTCTATACACACAGTCACAGTACTGCGAACATCGTTCCATTATTAGAGCGTTATAAGTAGTAAAAACAACAGCAGTAATTACAGAACGATCTTGTAGCTCTATTAAATGATGTCATATCGTCAGTACTTACAGTGAATACCGAAACGCAGTCTTAGTCTCTTGCTCGAAAGGAAAGGCGCGCGCGATGTTAGAATCAGAGGAAGATTTAGTGAATTTAGATTACGCAGAGTTAAAGTCAAAATTAGAATTGCGGTTCGGGAAGGGACACCTCTCAATTTTTATGCCTCTTTCACGAGTCGAAGGCAAAAGTTCGGAGAGGATTTCGTTTCGTTCGGATCCGATCTCGAGAGACTCTGTCGTATGGCATATCCGGAAGGAATGCCATACGACAGAGTTCGCGCTTCGTTCGCTAAAACTACATGTTTGCAATTTATTTCGGGGCTCGTAGATAATTATGTGAAAGGCACCCTTCGTTTAGTGGTCAATTCTTTAAAGGCAGCGGTGGTGAGAGCTAGAGCGATAAAGGAAATTCAAGAGGAATGATTTGATAAAAGAAGAAGAAATTTGAAATTTGCGAGACGAAATTTGGGCAGTGTTGTGAATCCCGCCCGATATATTGACGAGCCGCGCAAGTCAGCTGGCGAACCGATCGAGGTTGTTGATCGGTTGCCAAAGAGATGTTAGAAGATAGATTTTCGCGGGATTCCTTCTGAGAAGGACGCATATTTGTCGCGTTATATTTGTAAACGTTTCTGGTTAATAAAGTTTGTGTTCTCCGTTAGTAGGGTAGTAAGGCCGGTTCTAACCCGGGAGCTCCGAGGGGAATGCGGGGCAGGGGGGGTTCTCCGGGGCGAGGGGCATGACGTCACGAGGGAGGGGGGACTCCGGGCATGGCCCTACAAGGGAGGGGGACTCCGGCGTCACAAGGCCCTTTTGTGTGACTAAGATAATTTTTATTACTTTGTCCCTTTTAAGATTCTTCGCCGAACGATATCCTTTTTATTTTATTGACACYGAGCTACAAGGGAGCCTTAGGAATGTATGACTAATAGCGTCCCTTTAACTGAACATGTCGCAACATGTATGTCTGTTTGAGAGACTTTGAGAAGAGGGAGTTTAAAATGTGAAGGGGAACATAATTTAAAAGAAGGGCAACG
>JANQDE010000679.1:6725-20602 GCA_037157785.1 Cephalotes varians
CTTTCCAAATTTCGTACACTCTCCAAAACCACCCGCGCCTTTCCTCTTAAACACGATACCAAGATAGCAGTTTTCGCGTCGTCCAACCATCGATTCGCTCGCGCAATTAACTCAAACTGAACAAGAAATTCGTTCCAGGGAACTCCCATCGAAAGTGTCAGGCTTTAGCTTGATTTACTCCTGGGCCGGATGGAATATCCCTGGACATTTGGAGGAAGGTGCCGAGGTGTGGAGGCTTTGGCGTCCCTGTTTTCCTCTTGTCTGTCGGTCGGTAAAATCCCCAGGCATTGGAAGAGGGCCATTTTGGTTCTCATCCCAAAAGGAGTAGTTGACGTCTCTCATCCTAAGGATAGGCCCATATGCCTCCTGAATGATATTGGCAAGTTCTTCGAAAGAATCCTCGACACGAGACTAAAGGCGCACGTGAATGCTCGACCTAGGGCGCCGTGTTCCTGTCGGTACTCTTGTCAGCGGTACGCAATTTGGTTTCAGGGAGGGTTTTTCTACCATCGATGCCCTGCATCGAACGCTGTAATTAATTTTATTAAAGAAAGAATCAGTGACGGACAAGTGGTTTTGGCTGTTAGCCTGGACATAAGAAATGCGTTCAACTCTTTGTCGTGGGGAGCCATCAGATGGGCACTCGAAAGAGACAAATTCCCGGATTATTTAAGGAGACTCATTGACCACTATTTGTATGATCGATGGATAGAGTTTAGGGTTGGTCCGGGTGATCCTCGGGTGAGAAGGGTGGAGCGTGGTGTTCCGCAGGGGTCGGTCTTAGGTCCACTTCTGTGGAACATCGCGTATGATTATGTTTTGCGGTGCAAGTACCAGCGACGTCCGAGTTGTCGTTTAGTTGGTTACGCGGACGATACTCTCGTGTTGAGTGCGGCGAATAACGTGGAAGCCGCCCGGTCTAATATCAATCTCTTTCTGGATCACGTTCTTCAGCGAATCGAAAACCTATCTCTTGAGGTTGCACCGGAGAAGACGGAGGCAATATTATTCCGTGGCAGACGTCGTCTGGATTTTCCGAATCCTCTGATTCGTGTTAGAGGCTCGCTTATCCGGGTGTGCCCTTCTATGAAGTACCTGGGTGTGCTATTGGATCCCAGATTGAACTTTAAGGCTCACTTTCAATACGTGGATCAAAAAGTGGGGAAAGTTATTAGGGCTCTTGGCAGTCTTAGGCCGATATTTCACGTGTCGTACGACAAGGTTTTTCAAGCCTGTTGATTGGCTACAGGACAGAGAGATCCGACAATCTCTCTATCCTACAGCCAATCAACAAGCTTGAAAGACCTTGTCATACGACACATGAAATATCGGCCTTATGCCTAATTTGCGGGGCCCGCAAGAGAGAAAGAGGAGATTGTACGCCGGAGTATTGGAATCAGTGGTATTATATGCGGCACCTATTTGGGCGGGCGCACTCACGGTCGAGTCAAGGAGACTTTTCCGTAGATGGCAGCGCGCGATTGCGGTTAGGATGTGCTCGGCTTATCGGTCGGTCACTTTCGACTCGGCCACCCTTTTGGCCAGGTTGATTCCGTACGAGTTATTGGCTGCAGAGAGGGCCAGGGTTTACCAGCGTATTCTGGACGCAAAGGAGACGGGTCTTGTTGTCGCGGATGTGATTGGTGAGATTCGAGTCCAGGAGAGAGTCCTTACGTCGAGGCAGTGGTCGTTATTTATCTCAAGGCCGGGTGCTTCTGGGGTTCGGCTGAGAGACGCCATCCTCCCCCACCTCCCGGCGTGGATGAGTAGAAGATGGGGGGGGGCTTACGTTCTACATCACACAACTGCTGACCGGTCACGGATCTTTCGGTAGCTTCCTTCATCGGATTGGAAAGATCGATTCGGCGGAGTGTCCCCATTGTGGACTTGAAGAAGAGGATACGACCGATCATACGATCTAGTCCTGCCCGGTTTGGACGGAAGAACGTGCGGCACTTATTTATACTTTGGGTCCTGATTTGGCGCTTACTGACGTGATTGGCGCTATCACGACCAATAAGGAGTCATGGTTGGCGTTCGCCAAATTTGCCGAAAACGTTATGCGCGCGAAGGAAGACGCGGAACGCGCAAGGGAGGCCGCGTTACACTCCCCGGGTCCTTTTGACCCGGGTTAGAGCTTTTAATTTTTCGTTTTTAACTTTTCGATTAATTTTGTTTAAATTTTTGTTTTATATTTAGTTACTTATTATTTTATTCCTTGTTCGCGTTTTTTGGTGTTTCAACTGTAGGTTCTCTATATTTTGTAAGTGTGTGTGGTGCGACGCTTAATTCGGTTGGTGCACACGTGTTGTGACGTCCCCTTATACAATTTTACGTTTTATCTATTTATTTTCTTTACATTTTTACGTTTTATTATTTATTTACTTATTTATTTAATTTATTGATTTATTTGTATATATTCAATTGTATATATTAACTTGTATATAGACTAATTGTATATAGTGATTTTGCCCCGTGTGCGTACCTTTATATTTCGCGTCGCTTGTGTAAGGTATGAACGTGTATATATATGGAGGTTCTATCCAGCACGTCCCACCCCAGTATGATTGGCGGATGAATGTATGATGATGAGTGTTTCTATGTATGAGTGTGCATGTGGTGTTCTCTCCGTGGCATCTCGCTCCTGGCGAGGGGCCAATCAGAGAGCCTTGGCCCTCCCTTGTTGTTGTGCGTCCCGGCTGCTGCGTTCTGCAGCAGCGTCACAAGTGTTGGACGTCTTGTTGGGCGGGGGTGTTGTTTTGAATGAGTTATTGCGATTGAATGTGCGATGTGAATGGGGAATGATGATTGGCTGGGTGAGTGTGTGTTACAAGGGGGAGTATGTGTGATTTGGTTCTTTGTACCTATTTCGGATAAGTGTCACTGGAGGGATTAACCGATGATGGAGCGTGGTGAAGTAGAGCCTCTCCGGCAGTACCGCCACACTCCGGAACGCGTGATGGATAGAAAGAGGGTTTTTAATGGGTAGGGTGATCCGACTGCAGCATGGCACGGCACGTCGAGTCCCACAGTACCCCGAAACCCGATCCCCGGAGGGCGAGATCTGAAGTTCTGGCCCCTTAGGGGTTGGAACGGAGGTCCGAGTCTTCTGGGGTGAGGGCGGAGGGGGTCTGCATAAAGCATTTTCCCTCTATAATAAAAAAAAAAAGGAGACACCCAGAAGAAGAAATTCCTTTAAGACTTCCTCGGTGTCGAAATCGTTGCAGGAGTGCAATGAGCACCTCCTTGCAATTTCAAAGTGCGATGACAAAATCGCTCGGTTCGAAGAATTATTAAAGGAGATGAGGACGGACTTATATGGCTCTATCGAGGCCATATCCGAAAGGATCAATCAAACTGCTACTGCTATGGATCCCCCTAAGAAAAAAGGGGTCCCTAGAATCGTAAGTAATATTCAGTTGGTCTCGCCTCGCCCGACTCTGCAGCAAGAGGATCCTATCCAGGACGAAACCGATTACTGTTCGGATGACGAAGGATGGACGGAGGTCAGGAATAGGAGGAATAAGAAATCCGTCAAGATCGATGCCCCTCCTGTCGAATTGCGAAGATCCGATACGGACGTTATGGAGGTGGATGCATCGTTAAACAAGATCGGCAGACTTATGAAACAGCCTCTTCCTGCCTCTCCGAACGTTCGTTGGAGAGTACCTCGAGCCGCAGCGGTCTCCATCAAGGCTAATGCAGATGGAGCGTCCTATGCGGACATCATTAAGCGTGCGAGAGAGGCCGTCAGCCTCAAAGACTTGGGTATCGCTAACCCTCGGATGCGTCGGGCAGCGAATGGTGGAATTATAATTGAGATTTCTGGCCCGGAGGGGGCGATGAAGGCCGACACCCTAGCATCACGACTGAGGGAAGTAATCGGGGATAATGCAGCTGTATCACGGTCGGTCGTTAAGCCGATGTTAAAATAAGCGGATTTGACGATTCGGTGATCAAAGATGAGATAATCACATTGATCACCGAACACGGTTGTTGTTTAGCTAGAGACGTGCGGGTTGACCAATTTCGCGCTATGGGCAATGGCCTTAATATGGTGTGGGTTCAGTGTCCCGTCTCTGCGACCATTAAGATTTCGAGAAAAGGGAAGCTCAACGTCGGTTGGTGGGTTGCGCGGATTGAGATAATGAGATCGAGACCCGTACAATGCTTCAGGTGCTGGTACTTCGGCCACGTGAGAAATAATTGCAGTTCTCCGTCTGATAGAACGGGCAATTGCTTTAAATGCGGTAATGCGAATCATACTTCTTATAACTGCGTCTTGGAGGCTTATTGTGTCATTTGTGCGGACCTGGGACATGACACTGCGCATCGCTTGGGTTCCTCTGCATGTGCCGCCATGACCCAGAGGATGGTTAGCAACCGTAGACAGAATTAAATTTCTTCAAGTAAATCTAAATAGGCACTGGGCTACCCAGAATCTTTTAATGCAACATATTCATGAGTTTAATATAGATATCGCGTGCGTATCCGAGCCCGCCTCGGCTTCCCGAAGTTCCCGGTGGGTCGCCAGCGGTAATGGTCTGGCGGCAATCTACCTTGGCTCTAGGCCACTAATTGAAAAGTGCGTGGCCTATAAGGTAGGCAGGAATTACGTCATGGTACGGTATAACCAATATTACTTCCTTTCGATTTACATATCTCCGAACGAAAGTGATGAGGATTTCCATAGCACACTCGACGACCTTAATGGGGACATTTGCGCGTCCGATGGAGGTTGCGTGGTCACCGGGGACTTCAATGCGAAGTCTGTACTGTGGGGGAGTCCGAGAACCAATTGGCGTGGGTCGGTCGTCGAGCGTTGGGCAGCCGGCCTAGACCTTAGGATCATAAACACTGGTAATATACCAACCTGTGTGCGTCATAACGGGTCATCGATCATTGACCTCACGTGGTCGTCGGCCAGCATCTGTGGAATGTTTTCGAGCTGGCGCGTTTTGCCTGACGTTATGTCGCTGTTCGACCATCATTATATAGTCTTTAATTTTGGAGAACTTCTTGGTGGCCACACGGGTAGACGCGCTCGCTACCCCCGTTGGAACGCCAAAACTTTGGACAAAGATCTTTTTGGGGAGATTGTCGGTTGGTTCTGCGACGGCGGATTTCCTATGGATACGGTCGAGGATTTTTCGTGGGGTATCGCGTACGCCATGTCCAACGCGTGCGACGTCGCCGCGAGGAAACTAAAGTATCATGACAGTCGAAGAGGGGTCTATTGGTGGACCGAAGAACTTTCTCAAGCCAGAAGACGTTGTGTTGCTGTAAGAAGGCTTTTAACTAGAGTAAGAAGACGTGGTGGGCCTAGCTTAAGCATAGAAAATCTCTTCAAGGAAGCTAGGGCCCGTTTTTGTAAAATGATAAAAAAGGCGAAATCGGAAGCTTGGAGTCTGCTGCTGAAAACCCTGGATGACGATCTCTGGGGCCTCCCATATAGGATAGTTATGGACCGATTACGGTGTTCCGGCCCCGGGATGACGGAGTCACTGGAGCAAGAAGTCGTGGAGAGAATGCTAAACGAGCTGTTTCCGGCAGGGGAGGTCCACGACTCTGTATACGAGTGGCGAGGAGGATGTAATTTTGGCTCAGAACATCGGGTAACGACGGAGGAAGTGAGGGACGCCATTCGGGGTAGGAGAAGAGGTGGATGCCCGGCTCCTGGCCCAGATGGTCTGTCCCTCACAATTTGGAGATGCGCACCTCGCTGCGTATTGGACAGTCTGGTGGCACTCTACTCCCTATGCCTGGAGAAGGGAGAAATCCCTAGCACATGGAGGAAAGCTATCCTAGTTCTAATACCAAAGGGGAAAATTGATCCTAGTTCTCCAAAGGCTAGGCCGATCTGTCTTTTAAATGACGTTGGAAAATTTTTTGAACGCATATTGGACAAAAGACTTAAAGAACATATGAATACCTTGCCGCGTCTGCGTGGACCATCGCAAGCTTTTGTAAGTGGAATGCAATTTGGCTTCCGAGAGAGGTACTCTACTATCGACGCGTTGGACATGGTGACCAATCACATTCGGGATAAGGTTGCAGATGGGAAAATCGTGGTAGCTGTCAGCCTCGATATTAAAAATGCTTTCAACTTCCTCGCGTGGAACTCTATTAGGTAGGCCCTCCAACACCGAGGGTACCCGGAATATTTACGCAGAATTATTGATGGGTATCTCTATGATCGGTCTATCGAGTACCCGGTCCGCTCGGGGGCTTTCGAGGTAAGGGGGGTGACGCGCGGTGTTCCGCAGGGGTCGGTTCTGGGCCCGCTCCTGTGGAACATCGCGTATGACTACGTGCTGCGCCTTTTGAGTAAGGATGACAGGCCTGGCTGTTCGATCATCAGATATGCGATGACACCCTAATATTAAGTGTGGGTAACTCTTTGGAGGTGATACAGTCCAATGTCAATTCTTACATGAGATCCGTTATAAGGAGGATCGAATTCTTATCGCTCGAGGTGGCGCCCGAGAAGATGGGGGTCGTCCTATTTTGGGGTAGAAAGCGGGTGGACGCTAGGGCTTTCTCTGTGCGTATCAAGGATATCGCGGTACAACCTAGACCCTGCATGAAGTACCTTGGGGTCGTCTTAGACTCCAAACTTAACCCTTCGCCCGTAAACTACAATTTGTATGGCACCGTCCGTAATCTGGGTCGTAAATGTCCTGTCGTTGTTTTGACCTAGTAAATATCGTTCAAAAAATCTGAAAAAATTCTAGTTTATTTGTATACTATCTTATTTTATAATCCAAAAGTTTATTTATCGATTCATTATAAAAGAAATTGTTTATAAATAATTGTTTAGACAAAAATCGTGAAAAAATTCATTTTCATTAAAAAAATCATATCTCATTGAATTTTCAATCAAAATGAAAAATTCCAACGAGGTTTTATAGTTAAATGTATGTACTTTCATGAAAAAAATACGTTGTAGGGGTTGCTTTCAATTAGTATAATTATTTTGAGAATTGAAAATGGCGTTTTTCGGGTGAAAGAAAAATAAGACTTTTAGCGTAATTTTTACATTATTTTATTGAAAAATTATATAAAATCGTTCAAAAACATTAAAAATAATTTAATCAGTCCAAGCATTARCACATGACAAACAYAAATTTGTRCRATGCTTTWCACAAACGGCATTACCGCAAATTCCACAACAATATGATGTTTTAATATCGTCAGCGTAAGGACACACTGAGCATCTTTTACGTTTGATTATAGTGTTTGGATTAAACGAAGTAGTAGTTTCAACGCCTAAAATTTCTTTGATATTTTGTTTTAAATTACTTCTTAGAGTACGTACAGTTAATCGTCTTTCTAACGACGGTTTAACTAAAGATAGTACAAGTTCTTTTAGAAAGTYTCGTCGATTCATACGAGCATTTTTGTGTCTCAAGAAAAACAATATAAAAGCATTAATTCCTGCTTGATCGAGCATACCATAATACCTGATGTTTGTCGCTTCTTCACCCATTTTACTCCGAAAGTACATGTAATTTCTTTTTACACGTGTTTTCATACACTCATATTTTGAGGTTATGCACATAATATACAGTGTCATAAAAAAATATCACCTATATAAGCTAAAAATAACTGTAATAATATGAAAACAACGTTAAATTAATATTACTTACTTGCACGAAATTCTGGCACCGTCCGTAATCTGGGTCAGTATTGGCACTGGACGCACTTTGACTCGTTGCTGGTCAAACACACACTGACGAATTCCAACGAAACTTGGGGCATGGGTTCCTTTCACTACCTAGTTTTTTTACGAGGGAAAGCCAGTCCCCCCCCTTCCCATTTTGGCGGTATTCTACTTTGAATTTTGGCTTGGGCCATTTACGACCCAGATTACGGGCGAAGGATTAATTTTAAAAATCATTTTGCGCACATCAACGAGAAGGTGGGGAAGGTATCGAGGGCGCTTGGCCGATTGATGCCTAACTTACGTGGATCTACAGAGAAGAAGAGGAGACTTTATGCCGGGATCATCGCCTCCGTGGTCCTTTATGCGGCTCCGATTTGGGCGGATTCTTTGGCCGTGTCTGGCGATTCTCGCCGTCTTTTTCGCCGCTGGCAGCGAGTTATCGCGGTGCGCGTGTGTGCCGCCTATAGGTCGGTGTTATTCGACTCGGCCACCCTGTTGGCTCGGCTCGTGCCTTACGAGTTGTTGGCCGCGGAGAGGACTCGGGTCTTTTGGCGTACGCAGGATGCAAGGACGATTGGGGCCGACTCACCGGGGGAACTGACAGAGATCAGGACGGCGGAGAGAGTCATCACGCAAAGTGGTTCCTCTTTATATCGAGACCAGACTCTGCGGGAAGGAGACTGAGGGACGCCGTCTTACCACACCTGGGTACGTGGATGACGAGGTCTTGGGGTAGTGTAACATTCCATATGACTCAGTTGCTGACGGGACACGACTGCTTCGGCACCTTCCTGGAACGTATCGGGAAGGCGGACGTCGCGACCTGTCCCTTTTGCGAGGTGGAGGACGATTCGCCAGACCACACTATCTCTGGATGCCCGGAATGGAGAGAGGAACGCGCGGCCCTTATCGATGCGATCGGCCCCGATTTATCTCTGTCGGGCATTATCGGTGCTGTGTGCGCGAGCAGGGAGGGGATGGTCTTTTCCGCATTTGCGGAGAAGGTCATGCGCAGGAAAGAGGATGCCGAGCGGGCCAGGGAGACCATGTTGTTATCTCCGGGCACTTATGACCCGGGATAAATTTGTTTAGAGTCACGGTCACGTTTTACTATTTTCTAGTTACTTTAAGTTTGACCGAATTTTGGCGTTCCATCGTGTGATTAATCTAGGGATTTTTGTTGCCCCCCCCCCCCCGATGGAATCCCGCCTTGTCGTGGCAGGGAGGTTCACCCGGTTCCGTAACCCCCAGGGTTCCGGGATGGCCGGATCCTCCTAAGAGGATCGGGACATCTCGGACCCGAGATGAAGCGGGCCCGGGGGCTAAGAGGATCCCACCGCGGGCGCTCTGCGAACCGCTGCTCCGTCGATCCGCCGAGGCAGTAGCTGGGGTCCAACCCTAGCGAGGGCTCGGCGGGGAGGAGTGGCGTTTCGCGGGGCGGCCGCAACGGGAAGGCGGGGCTCGTTAGCCCTGTGTGGGCAGCCCGCCTAGGGGAAGGAAAACCCCGAAATCAAGCCCGAGAAAGGACACCTCGTAAAAAAACCAAATCAAGATGAATGATATAAATGAGAAAAGGATGAGTGGACCCGGGTTTTCGGATGCTCGGGGCCGGCAGGGGGGGGGTATTGTCCCCCCCCCCCAGGTCGGGCACATGCGAATCATGTGACGGGCTGCCTGCGGTGTTGCCGGCGAGGATCGCAGGGGAAGGAGCTATCGCCGATGAATGGAKGAAGAGGAGGAAGATGAAGCAGATGATAGGAGAAGGAAAGGAAACGGATTCTCCACCACTACGCGTACGTGGAGGTGGGAACCCTAGTGAAGATGAGAAATTTCCTTTCGCGGGGTTCGTGGACCCCAACGAAAGAGACATGATTTATATAAGTGAAAAGACGAAGGAATTCAATACACCGGACGTAGGAGAATGTTTATTCGACTACATAGAAGATGTTATGATCGGGATCTTGGATCCCTCTCATTCTAGAAGAAAGAAAGAACATCATGCGATGCTGATGACAAATGTAATCAAGGAGGTGACAACAAGTTTAAGTACGCGAGCAACGAAAGCGTCAAAACAATGTAAGGAGTTACAAGGGGAAAATACAAGACTTGTCGAATTACAAACTGTTTCGTTCGGGGCGGTAAATGGTATGCCCATCCACGTTATTCTCGCGGTATGAATGCGTCGAGAGGACGTGGTCGAAAGAAATAGCTCTCTCTCGCTTGGTGTAACTGTTTATTTGACACTCGGTGCGACAACGTAGGCTCGTTACAAACTTAAAGACTTAATGGATATRTACGATTTCGTGCTTCCCGTTAGGTTGTAGCAAGACGACAGACGATAGGGATACACGAGCGTCACACAAAAAAAAGAAAAGCGGAAGTATATAAGAAAGCGCCTGCGCATGGGTATAGCGTAGGGAACGACAAGCGCGGACGGCGCGGGAAGCGCGATTCGCATGCCCGCCGATAAGAAAACCCCTCACGACGCCCAAAGCGCACACGATCCCACAAAAGCAGGACTTTACCGAACACAAACAGAGACAAATAGGAAAATGGAAGAACTAGAAATAGAAGTTAGAAAGTCCAAAAGAAGCAAGAGCACGAAATGGACCCAAAGGGACACAGTGAAAGAAGACATCAAAGAGAAGAAAGAAAAGGGGACCCTAGTGAGACCAATCAGATAGGAGAAAGGGACACAAACACGGGTCGACGACAGTGAGATGAGGATGGAAACAGAAGCGGAAGAAGTAGAAGTAACAGCAGGACAGAGACAAGACCCAGCAGTAAGTAAAAAGCTGGATGAGATTCTGAAAAAAATAGCAAACTTAGAAGAAGGAGGAGAAAAAGACGAACGAGACTCAAGTCCCCTGGACAGAAGTTTTGGGAAGACAGAAAAAGGGGGATTCTTCCGCGATAAAAACGGGAAGAGGAACCCATCAGGAAGCTGAAGAAGAGAATAGGAGGAAATCAGAAGTAGAAAAGAAGAAGAAGAGAGCTACGCCGCTGCAAACGCTCAGGAGGAGGATCCCTAGAGGGGCGGGTGTCCTCATCGAAATACAAGGAGGCACCCAAAAGGAGTACGAAAATATAATAAGGAGATGTCAAAGGGAGATTTCCCTAAAGGATATGGGAATCCCACCTGTTGGGATCAGGAAGGCGAGAGCGGGAGGTATACTCCTGGAGATAAAATGGATCAAGAGGAAGAAAAGGCCGAGCTTCTGGCCAGGAAAATAAAAGAGGTGGTCGGGTCATTGGAGGGGGCGCAAGTTCGGCGTCCCCTTCGACGATCCAGACTAAGGTTAACTGGACTGCCGTTTGGTGCGACGGCGTTGGAAGTGGCGGAAGCTGTCGCGGTGGCAGGAGAAGGGCGGGCGGAGCAGGTCCGGGTCGGCCCGCTTCGGACATCGATGTCCGGGGCGGGCACAGCCTGGGCCGACTGCCCGGCGCAGATGGCGCTCAAGGTGGCGGAGGGCAGCTGGGCTCACCCTCGGGTGGGCCCGAGTGGGGGTTACTCTGGATCAAGGGGGACCCCCCCGGTGCCACCGCTGCCTGGCGCGTGGGCACCTGAGGCCGTGGTGCCCCTCCGGGGTTAGCCGGGGGGACTGCTGCCTCAGGTGCGGCGAGAGGGGTCATCAGATCGGGCGGTGCGGGAAGAGGCCGCACTGCCCGATCTGCGAAGAGAGGAGACTCCAGGCCGGCCACAGGCCTAGGGACCCTTCAGCGTGTAGGCCGGTCCCTCCCGGGGTGGACCGTGAAGAGCGGTCTCCCCGGGAGCGACCGAAAAAATCCCCTTCCTCCGGTCTCGGAGGGAGATCGGGGGGAGGGGCGAACGGGGATAAGGGGGATTCGGCGCCTGGGGGGGACTTGTCTCCTCCAGGCGCTGAGGCCCCCTCCTCGCTGGATCCCGGAGAGGGATCCAGCGAGGTGGGTAAGGGAGATCCCGGAGCCGACCGGAGGGGCCCTGAACGGCTGGGCCCTTCCGATCGGTTGTGGGGGGTTGACCTCGACTCCTCCACCGAAATGGAGGTGGAGGAGTTGAGGTACAACCTCAAGAGGAAGGGCCGGGAGACCGAGGTGAAGGAGTGCTCGGTCTCCTTGGCCCCCCTTCCCCTCCCGAAGAGGGAGGGGAAGGGCAAAAAGGAAAAGAAGTAGGGGGTGGTAAAAGGCGGGGGGCCTGGGAGATAGGCCTGAAAGGATCTGTTTCCCAGGCCCCTACCTCCCGCAGTGGTCCCCCCTCCACCTGGAAGATAGTCTTAGAGGAGGGGGGACGAGGGTGAGGAGGGAGTTGGGATCCTGACGAACATCAGTCGAGACCYTAATTCCTTCCTCCGGGGAGCCGGAGTTCAAGCGGGGTGCCTTGAACTTCGACCCCGCCCCCCGTAAAGAACCACGGGAGGGCACGGGGTGGCCGTTGGTGGGCGGCTGCCCCGTCAGGTCGGGGTCCGGGACGTCGGCCGGTAGGCGGGCTGCCCGGACCCCGTCACGAGTTAGGAGCGCGGCGGCGCTTGGCTGGGGGCGGGACGGATAGACGTGCAGAAGCCCTAGATCCCGTCCCGCTCCCGCGTAGCCGGAGACAGGCCACCCGCAGGTGTTTTAGTCGGTAGACCCGGAGCCTCACGGAGGTCCGGGGAGTCCGACATAATCCGGCGCCTTCCCCCGAGGGAGCCGGGTACCCATAAAAGGTTTCACCTGCGTAATCAAAAAAAAAAGAAAAAAAAAGGGATTTTTGTTGGTGAGGTTGATGTGTGTGGTAAGCCTGGTGTGGAGCGCGATTTACTTTCATGCATATATATTACGTGTGGTCATACGCTATTTACTTACACAATTTTACGTTTTAATTAATTTAATTATTTATTTATTTATTATTACACCTTTAATTTTACCTACTTATTCTATTTATTTTGAATTGTACATAGTAATTGTAAATAATAATTGTATATATGCAATCGAATTTTCTCGCTCCGCACACGTGTGAGTTGCGGATGTTCCGTCTGGCACACTTCATTCCGCGTGCGTCTGTATGGGAGTGAATGAGTGAGTGAGTGAATGCGTGAATGGGGATGTATGGGTTTATTTATTCTCTCTCTGCCGTCGCCTCGCTGACTGACGAGGGGATGGCCGAGGGTTTCTTCGCCTCCCGTTAGTTGTTCGGGTCCCGGCTGCTGCTAGTCTGGCAGCAGCATTATACAAGTGTGAACCTCTTGTTTTATTTTTGGGAGGGCGGTCTTTCGGTATGGGTGAATGGGTAAGTGTGAACGAGGGTGTAGCTGTGTGTGTGTCAGTGGCGGAATGGCGTGTTATGTGGGAATAGACTGAGGTCGTTCGGTTTGTCGGAATGCGTGCCTTAGGATGGAGCTTAAGCTCAACGATGATAGGACACGAAGAAGTAAAGCCTCCTCGGCAGTCCCTTCGTGCTCCGGAGTGTGTGGGATGGAAGAGGGTTTTTAGTGGGTGAACCGACTGCAGCATGGCACGGCACGTCGAGTCCCACACTACCCCGAAACCCGAGCTTGGTGTGTGAGGTCTGAAGTTCTGGCCCTTAGAGATCGGGACGGAGGTCTGAGCTCATCCGGGTAAGGGCGGAGGAGTGTGCATAAAGCATTTTCCCTCTATAATAAAAAAAAAGAGCTACCAACATTATCAGTTCTGACACCGCAGGAGCTCTTTTCCGCCTCAGAGATCACTAATAACCCTGTAATGACAGCTTGGTTTATCATAAAGTTAAGACTTACTTATTCATGACTTATTCATGACATTCACTTATCAAATTCATGACTTCACGTGACAGTCTGTTTGCATTAAGTTTTCATAAGATAGATGGTATCATACTGCAATAGAATTATTCGCTTATTTATTTGTATTTTAAGAATGCGACAATTGAAGGGGACTGAAAAGTTACTCTCACACACATGATTATATGTTTAGCTATATTAGAAATTCAAGAGAAGTTACTTCAAACAGAATCAGTGGATTTCTTATATTTAGCTCGCTTTAACCAAGATTGCATTAAAAATGAATTTTCTAACACTCGTATACAGCAACCAAAGCCTTCTGCTCTAGAATATAAAAATCGCCTGAAGCAATTCCAAATCCAATTCCAAATCTAAATCCAATTTCAATTCCAAATCCAATTCCAAATTCATATTTTAAATCCAATTCCAAATCCAATTCCAAATCCAATTCCAATTCCAATTCCAATTCCAAATCCAAT
>JANQDE010000679.1:31450-43793 GCA_037157785.1 Cephalotes varians
AGCGTATTCCTGACCGTCCGGCCGAGGCGTTGTCTCGACTCACCACCTCCGAGGCGTTGTCTCGGAGCATATTCCTGACCGTCCGGTCGAGGCGTTGTCTCGACTCACCCAACCGACCGACCGAGGCGTTATCTCGATCGACTCCGGCGCTCCGGCGCACACCATCCCCGTCGGCTTCACGAGCCCGGGGACCAAAAACGGCCGTTGTCACCGCCACATCTCAAATCCGTCGTTTTCACRACGCCCAGCCGCCCACCCGGCCCGGCGAGTCGTTCCCACGACTCCACCACCRACCGGCCGTTCTTCTTGTATATAAATCGCGTAGTCAGTAAGTTAGGATTAAGACGCCCCAACTCAGTTCTCCGCGCCGCCGATTCCGTCCTCCACGCCGCCGACCAATCGATCGCACGGGTCGATTATATACCGCGCCGATCACAAGTTATCCCACGCCGACGCGTTCATTAATTAGGATTAAAACGCATTCACTGTAAATAATCACGAATAAATCAGACTAYATTTCAGCAATAATTTCTACCGAGTGTCGCAATTTCACGCCTTCCCCTCCCCGATCCTTGGCACCGACCGAGCCATCCGGCAGGCGGAAGGCCGGGCAAAAGCCGATAGGAAATCGGCTCCGTTACAAGCTATAAGAAATGGACGAATTACAGTCAGTTATTCTCTTCGCATACGACTGTAACTAGTCAACTTTTTACGACTTAAGGCCTAAAACACATTGTATATCCTGGCTGTGTTCCAAAATTGACTGCCAGTACTGAAAATCTACAGTATACGTAACGTAAACTATAAATTTTTAGCGCTGGCAGTGAATTTTGGAACACAGCCCCTATTGTAGATCCGGACTTACATTTTAGTGTGCCAAGGGTATAAGCTATAAGAATTTCGTTTTGCTGAATTCATTTACGTCTAACGATTGAAGCCTAAAGACGGCGCGAGAACAGCTTAGAAACAGAAATTAATATCATTAAAGATTGATTTATGAAGGCCGTAACCGTATGCCGTGATCTGTAAGAATTGACTAATCACAGTCGAGTGTTCCCCTCTTATTCGACTGTAATTAGTCAATTCTTACAGATTACGGTATACGGTTACGGCCTCCATAAACCAACCTTTAATCTCTTTCGACTTACGGCTTATGCCCTCTCAAAACAAGATTGTGAATAAATTAAAAAAAAACCTAAATCAAAAAAAGGAATAAATGAAGAATTGAATATAGTATTAAAGCTATTATAAAGCATGCTGTTCAGTCCATCTTTAATTTAAATGTCTTACTTTTGTGAGTTGGCCGAAATTAATAAATGATGGTATCAACCATGACAAACATGCATAAGCTTTATCTCCAATGATATAATCCTGATCCACAAAAAAAGCTGCTCTGTTTATATTGACTTCTTTCCATAGATCTGAATTTCGAAAAACACATCGATCTCCCACTGATCCAGCAAATCCAGCAAAGCAATCTAAGAATCGAATTTCTGCATCACACACTGCTTGCAATGTTATTGCGTATTCTTTGTCTTTACTTATGTAGAAGCGTGCATCCACCTAGAAATAAAGTTACATTAGGCTGGGATTTAACTTAATAATATTTAATAACATGTCAGATGAATAACAATTGTCTATTAGATAGAGAATTCTTAGAATTTCGATAGACTTTAGGCTATTTAATAGCCAATATAATTACGTCCGACAAACGTTAAGTAAAATCGCATCTTAAGGCTAATATAACATTCGTTCGTTTTTTGTCATACGACAAATTTTTCAAGCGTGTTAATTGCAGAACAGAAAATTTTTGGCTCTCTATTCTACAATTATTTAACAGCTTGAAACGACAAAGACGGACAAATAATATTGACCTAAAAGACCAATTGTTCCAATAATTGGTCGAATAATTAGTTGGAAATACAACTCTAAGGGTGCTTTTCAATGGAGAAAGAACTAACGGAATGGGATAGTAACGGAAAGAAAACCATAGCGTTTTCAACTCGTATAGGTTAACCTGATGTATCTAACGTGAGTTAGATACTGAATTATCAAGCTCTGCTATTAGTTGATGTTACATCTTCCATCAATAACATAGTTTGGATCCAAGATCGGTTTAACCCGGGCCGAAAACATTATAAGTAGAAGACTAATCAATCAGGAATAATGCAGTTTTAATTCCGTTCCATAACATTTTTGCCATGGGAAACCTGGCATGAAAAAGAGGAACGGAATCATTCTGATTGGTTAACTTTCTACCTCGTTTTCTTTCAGTTACTATTTCGTGTTCTGCTATTTCTTTCTTCATCGGGAGAAAGCATTCTAAAAAATATTAACACTTCTATTCCCAATGCTATAATATAATCAAGTACCTTTGGGGCTTTGATTGGTATGTTTGTTCCATCTATAGCTCCTATTACGTGTGATAATTTTCAAATGCGCTGAAACTTTTCAAGAACAACAAGACGTCGATCTCCTCGGGGCCAGACAATGACATCTCCAGCAATATCATTAAGAACTTTAACAACTTTCATAAAAGAATCGCTTGCAGATGATTTTCCCATCAAATCGCTCACCTACAGACCTGCAATATATAATATCAGACATTACTGACAATAATAAGCTAAAAAAATTAAACGCTCTACTTTTGAGGAACATCTTTACCTGTAAGAATCAGGAGTAGCAAGAAGCCACAATGTAGACAGCAGTTGTTTGCGAACAGAAATAGTAGGCCTTCCTGAATGATTCTCCTTCTTTAGTAAAATACCTAATTTTTCTTCTAAAATCTCATACGTGTCAGGAGTCATGCGAAAATGCTCACGAAATTGCTTCGTTGTTAGGCCTGGAACGGTTCTGTCTACATAACTTCTAATACGCAATGGTTTCTTTCGTGCTCCACGCAATTTACGCCGATATTTTGTCCAGAAAATAGTATCAATTTCCTCGTCTGTATCACTATTATACAAATTGGTAGACTTCAAAAACTCGTCGCTGGTTATTACAGCTAGACAAATCAAACGCTTTCGACATAATTCAGCAACACTATTCATTTTGTATTTGCACTTCAATTCTTTGATCTTGATTTTGATCACTCGATGGTCGTTCGAAAACAAACTGTTCTCAGAGTTCTCAATTACCCCCACTACGCGCATCCTTAAGTCACCTCACTCGCGTTGGCAGGGGACGTTTTCGAACGCAGGCCTAGAGGTTCTCTAATTTAACCACATTGCAATTAATCACGCAACAAGCCACTCACAGCGCTTGTCCAGAGAAAAGTCCCTAGGCACCGGCCGCTGTGAATAGCTGTGATCAATCGCAACGTTGTCAAACGGGACGCTCCCAGTAATACCAAGTAACAGTAATATAATTTCCTATTCAACAATGTAATTGTTACATAACACGTTGTTACAGTTATGTTGTCGAGTAGGAAATTAGAACATTGTGTTACATTACTATTAGTTAGTGTTTACTGGTAAAGACACCGAATATTTATATATTTTGTGACGATACGTCACAATTGTATAAAGTGTACATATTAGTTTAGTTTAAAGTGTGCCGTCATAGGAATAAGTTAGACGTAAGAATTGTAAATACATCGCGCTCCGCGCCCGCACCGCGCGCGCACCGTATCCCGCGTTCCGCGCCCGCACCGCGCACGCCTCGCGCCGAGCGTTGGCGCCTTACGCCGCGCGCCCCGCGCCACGCATCCGCTCAACGCCGCTTCGCGCGGCCACCGCAGCAGAGTATAAAACGGCCGGCGCCGAACAGNAACTGTAAATATCCGCGTCTAACGCTTACCGTTGAACCGAGCATTGTAAGCGCACGGAGCTAACACACTGTAAATATCGGTCTTTAGCTACTTGTCAATCCAAGTGGAAGATTCACTAAAGCTCTGAATAAATAACTGTTAATTTTTCTTTTAAACCACGTGTCTTTATTTACGCCTGGCGTCCGACGAGCAATATCCGATCCCGGACTTTTTCGCACGCGAAGGAAAAGTCAGACCGTTACAATTTATTTATATACTTACTAATAAGAGCGTCCGGTTTGACCACATTGCGATTGACCACAGCCACTTACAGCGGCCGGTGCCTAGAGTCTTTCCTCTGGACAAGCGCTGTGACTAACTTGTGATCAATTGCAACGTGGTCAAACGAGTTCCTCTCAGGCTACATTGGGGGAGCGCGCTATCAGCGCTATTGCGTTACTCTATCCTTGTTTTACGTTTAATGAACGATAAAGATAGAATGACAGCGCTGATAATGCGCTCACTGAATGCAGCTCCGGTGTTATTTGGTGTTTACTAGGATTTGATGTCTTGTAACTCTGGTCCAAATTTAAATTTTTTCCCACCCTATGATAATTTGACAATCTTTAAGAAGCACTATAATATTTGATAGCCCTACCGACATAACTTAAAAAAATAGTAGTGAACACAATGTCATCTGAAAAGCATTTGAGGCAATGCATTCTTTTTATTTTTCAATTATAGAAAAACGTTCAGGTTGCTGAAATAATTTGTTCCGCTTTGAGTGAAAATGCTGTGGCCCATATGACTTGTAAAAAATGGTTTCAGAATATTCACGATAAAAAAATTTTGTTATATTTGGGATTTTAAAGGCGTTATTATGAATTCTTCAAATTCATTGAAATCATTACTTCTGAATGTTATTAACAGCAACTCATTCATTTAAATGACGAAATCAAGCGTAAAAGACTAATAAACATTAAAATCATGCTTAAAAAGAACTGAACTTATTTATATACAGCTAATATACTTTTTATACACATGTCGTTGATACCATAAATAGATAAATGTGTCATTGAATTGTTGCTACTTGCTTGCATTTTTTACATTCAACATTTTTTACTTTCCAATGCTCGAATTTATATTCCTCTCGTTTTAAATGCAAAAATTTTGGAAGTTTTTAAACAATGCAAACAAATCTAATGACAATACGACAATACGACAATAATTTGTTAAGCCCATATGATGCGGTCAAAGATTCACTATAAATGCTTCTGATTGGTCAATCAGAAAAAAGAATTTTACAAATTGATCAATCAAAGAATGCTTTAAAGCATTTGTTGCATCACATTAACGGTACTCTCAAGCCTACAATGGCCGTAACATAAGGTCGTGGCTGTGTTCCCATTTGGTTTTATTCAGCACAGTATCCAGTGGCATGTTGTACTGGCTACTGGATCGTTCCCTTTTCATTTTTCTTTATTCTGTGTTGCTATCATCACAATTTTATATAATTGGGTTTGTAAACCCAACAAACAATAATTTGTAATTATTTGGTATTATAACCAATATATTATAACCAATTATATAACCTGAAAATATTTCGGGAAACGTTACTGTAAGTATAGAAATAGATTATTGACAATATCATGTATCTACCGCAATATGTTGTTACTTTAATAGTATTATAATACAATAATGATATTAAAGAAAAATTAATGAAAATCGCAATAAAATAATGTCAAACACAATAGGAACGACAAATAGCCAGCGTGTGCGAAGTGTGACGTCAACGCAGTATTCACTGAAAAGGGAACGATTTTCCAGTCCAGTAGCCAGTACAACATGGCGACCACTGGATACTGTGCTGAATAAAACCAAATGGGAACACAGCCCGTAAAGCTGTAAGGTGCGTTTGTAAGTGTAAGAGCCCGTTGAGCCCTGTGATTGGTTCAGCTTAGTATCTTCTCTAGTACAATCTTATGACCTTATGTTACGGTCATTGTAGAATAGGCTTCAGGCTGCTTTTGGGTATAACTTGCGTAACTTGTGTCAACCAATAAAATTGTCTCAACCATACGCAAGATTTGGATGGAGACGATTTGATTGGTTGCCGCAAGTTACGGAAGTTACGCCTCAAAGCAGCCTCAGACCCATATCATACATATTAGGATTGAGATTGGATTACGAATAGACCAATCAAGGCTGAGTTCATTAAACTTGATATTAATTTTCTTTCTTTTGATTGGTTAAATCAATCTATTATATCAATGTCAATTTAATATGAATTTTAAGCTATAGTATGATACCGGTTTTAGACCTAAGACACGATTCTCTAAGGCCTCGTTCGGGTAGACGCTATTAGCGCTGAAAATCTATAGTGTACGTAACGTGTACTATAGATTTTCAGCGCTAATAGCGTCTGCCCGAACGCAGCCTAAGCCTTGTGTCCATGATGCTAGAAATCGGTCCGAGATCTCGGAGAAAGAATTGATTAAATTATTCAAATGTGATTGATTAATTCGAAATCTCGGATCAAATTCTAGCATCGTGGACACCAGACCTAAGTTTGCACACATGTTTCACTTACGAATGAATTAGAGAATCAAGCTTTTGTTCTTTTCAACTCAACTTCTTGCACCATCTTTATTTTTTGTCTTTTTTGTCCACGTTAAAGAAAAAAGAAAAACAATGCAAGAACAGGCCTGTTATAAAATCTTGTGTTCACAATATTAGAAACGTTCACTAACAATAAACGGCTAAATAATAATAATGTGAATCAATTGAAAGGTAAGAATTAATCACATTTGACTGTTATATAGTCGCTTAGTAAACGATTGTACTACCGAATGCATCTATTGACCATCCAATTTTGATGACATAATCTATTTGGACACTGAAATTGACATTTCAAGCGTCAGCATGAAAAAGCATCTTAAAATTTTGTGTCCATGATGCTAGAAATCGCTCCGAGATTTTGGACAGAGAAAGAATTTATCAATTGGCAATTGGTCAATTGACAAAATTATTCAAACGTAATTTGTTAATTGTTTTTGCGATGATACATCACATATTGTAAATAATGTACATAGTATATATAGCGACTGTAAATAGCGCGAAGTCCCGCGCCCGCATCGCGCGCACACCGCGCGCACCGCGCCTGGCGTTTAGCGAAGGCCGCTACGCGCGACTACCACTCCGAAGCTGGGCCGCAGAGTATAAAACGGCCCGGCGTGAAACGATCGAGATCAGATCCGTTCCGACCGACGAGTAGCACGGGTGTTCTCGGCTAGTCTCCGAACGATCATTTCTCCTAAAGAGCACGGATGTTCTCGGCTGTTTCCGAAATCCGTAAGGCTCGGATGTTCTCGACCTTCACTCCTGTCAAGAGCACGGGTGTTCTCGGCTTTCCTCTGCACTCACCGTGAAGCGCACAATTACGGTTTGAAAACCGCGCATCCCGATACGTGCTCGAACAACGTGCCGACCAATCAACGCGCCTCGCAAGACCCGCCGCGGGCCAGCAACCAACGAGCTCATGTTGTCACTGCATGTGATGTCACCGTTTCGCGTGCGCACCGATCACGACGAATCCCGAGGGTCTCAGCCGTCCCGCGATCTAAGACCGAGCGTCGCGCTTGCGCTCTGCGCACAACGTTAGCCGCATGCACGTATAGCGCCACGTGTAAACCGTGTTGCCGCATATACGACCTGTAAATAAATATTGTAAATAAATCTCATGTAAAATAAGAAGCCTTCCGCTCCGCGAGTTTATACGATTACCGCGTATAATTACCGCTCCTGTGAACTACGATGAACCGTTCTATCCGTCATAAAACGCTGTAAATAATTCTGCAACTGCTTTGTCTTTTGTTAAAACTATAATTCACGTTTCTTTATTTTAACCTGGCGTCCGATGAGAGTAGTCTAGTACCACTATGGGGAGACGCCTGTGACGTCACTGGCACCAATCCTCTCCACTATGGCACCAGTGTCACAGGCGGCTCTCCATAGTGATACGTTTTTTACAAAGTGATAGTAGTGGGAGATCCCCCCCTCTCTCTATCTCCTTATTATACTAGGCATAGTGATACGTTTTTTACAAAGTGATAGTAGGAGATCCCCGCCCTCCACATCCTTATTAATAATGTATCCTCTTTTTGTTTTTAAACGGTATTTTATGCTATATATCCATAAAACCCATGAAACAAACTAAAGATAATCGGGTTTTTTTCTGTTAAATTAAACATGTTTTATCAAGTAATATATATTTATTGATTACATATTTGGAATATATACATAAATTCAATGAGAGAACGAGAGAGAGATTTCGTACTTAATGTAATTTAAATATATATAAATTTAAAGATTTTTTTATTAGAGATCACGCAGTGGAACTCCATTAGATATTCATCTGACGAGTCGAACTTGACGAATATTTCAATCGGCAATGTACTCAATTTCATGCAAAACGGCTGATTTATTTTCTACTTTTTGTATATCGGATGTACCCTATGATCAGAAAGTACCGGGAATTTTTTATTTAAACGTACCGCGCATGCGAGAACCGGTTTATTTTTTTTTCTTATGTTGGTACGACCTTAAGACGCACATCTGTCAGGTTTTAGCCATCCGATCATTAGTGTCTGCCTGGCGTTTGTTTACATCAGTCAACTTTTTTCAATTTGTCGCATTTTACCATGGATAATTTTGTTGAACAAAGAGTTTGTTTGAAATTTTACGGGCGACGAGACATGGGTCTATGAATTTGACATGGAAACAAAGCAACAATCGTCCGAGTGGCGCTTCGAAGACGAGCCAAAACCGAAAAAACTGCGTCAAAGCCGCTCAAAAGTGAAGGTGATGTTGACTGTTTTCTTCGATTGCCAAGGCGTAGTGCACTATGAGTACCTTCCACCGGGCCAGACAGTCAACAAAGAATATTATTTATCCGTTTTGAAGCGTTTGAGAGATGCTGTACGTCGCAAATGGCCGGAAATGTGGACCGACAATTCTTGGATTTTGCATGATGATAACGCGCCATCGTACCGAGCCCGAATTGTACTGAATTATTTGACCAAACATCAAGTAAATACCATCGAGCAAGCACCGTCTTCACCTGATATGGCCCCGTGCGACTTTTTTTTGTTCCCCAAGTTGAAGTTGCCACTTCGTGGAAAGAGATTTCAGTCGATCGAGGAGATCAAAGAGAATGCGACGAGGGAACTAAAGGCCATCCCTTCGTCGGCCTACCAGGGGTGCATGGAGGACTGGGTCAAGCGTTGGCACATGTGTGTTGCTTCAGATGGATCATATTTTGAAGGAGATAAAATAAATTTGCCTGAAATTTAACTCTATTTTGTTTTATTTAAAAATTCCCGGTACTTTCTGATCATAGGGTAGCTCTGTAAATGAGAATAATTTTTATTATAAATTAGTTATAAGTTGAATCTGAAATAAGTAAACGTTATGTACATACAGGGTGAATTTTAATAAGTGGATCAACATTTTATCATGGAAGATGAGATCCTGTTTGGGTCGACCGTGCATACTGAATGCCCGAGTGTGATGTACAGTCAAGTTCTAAAGTATGAATTAAATGGCATATATCATTTTATAGAAGCTATGCATACTTAATTAATATTTACTTAAAATTCAGTAGAATACCGCTTTTTACAGAAAAATACAATAACTCGATTATTCTATAAGAATTACATTTATAAAGTATTATTTATAAAATAGTATTTCTTTGCACTCTACAGCATTTATAGTATTCTATAAGAATAGCATTTTACATCTAATTTTCTTTTTACGCGATAGATATGTTCCGCATAATAAGAAATCGCGTAAAAAGAATTTCGTTTTTAATTTGTTAAAAATGCATAAGAAAAGTTGTATAAAAATAAAAACGCACAAAAATAAACCGCGTTTAAGAAAAGATATAGATGCAGAATTAAATGGCATATATCATTTTATAGAAACTATACATGCTTAATTAAATATATTAATTAAGCATGTATAGCTTCTATAAAATGATATATGCCATTTCATTCATATTTTAGAACTTGACTGTACATTACACTCGGGCATTCAGTACGCACGGTCAACCCAAGCAGCTGTCATCTATGGAACGTTTAGTTGATTACAATTGCAGTCGATAACTCATTTCCTATAGTAAAACGTTGATCCACTTATTAAAATTCACCCTATATATATATTGTACTTACTCGATACGATAACACCCTGTGCAATATAGGCACAATATATCGTTGTTAATTCAAGAAAAATTATATGAAATTCTTGCTCTCTCTCGGTGAGCGATGGATATTTTCCATTTAAGTCGTCACAAATTTGCTTTTGAAGAATATTGCGTACGGTTTTAATAAAATGCATTATGGAGCATAAATCTACTTTAAAATCATTTTTACGAATTTCTGTGTGCAGTTGTTTGATTAAAACATTTTTACAGTAATTAACGCATTCAGTAATTGCTTCAAAACGTTTTAGACGCTCGTTGATACATATTTCTTTAAGGTTGTCAAAAGTGATTTTTTTGTATAGTTATAGACCGAGGACTATATTTCCTCTTCTTCTTTTTGTCATCTTGATTATTTTGTATATTATCCTCCTTATCATAATTTTGCGATCTGTCGATAACTAAGGATCTTTGTCCATATGAAATCATAAAATGTAATAAAAAACCTTGTTTTATAAATTGTTGATTACGCATTTTGTTGGCTACAATATCTTCCGAGTCAAAATATTCTGATATAACATGAAATTCCTTTTGGAAATTATACCAGGCATCTGCTTTAAATGATACTCCGATAAAATCTTTTCCAACCAGTCGCACTACAGGAAAATCACTACTTTTCTGTTCTTCGAAACCAATGACCACTTTTTTACCAAAAGAAAGATTTAATTTGTATATCGTTGGTAAAAGAAGTTATTTCTCATAAAATTTGTGTGATTCATTTGTTTTATAAAATTCTGAATCATCGTTGTCGCTATTCATTTTTCTTTTTGCCATAGTTACCGTTAGTGTACACACAGCGCGATACAGAGAGAGAAATGTACTTATAAGATTTAACGAAGATCGGTCTGTCTGAACTGAAGGTTAATAAAATCGTGCTTATACAGATCAATCGCGCTATACAACGTCGATCATGATAGCGGTGGGGAGTACCCATAAATTTTAGTATCAGTAGTGCCTGTAATAATCATGTCAAAGCATCTGTTTTATAGGGAATAACCTCTAGTTTCTTTTTCTCTCAGAATTTAAAAAGATAATTTTCTGTAAATGCTAGCTGGTTTACACATGTTAAGTAATACGAAACTTCTACGTGCCTAAGCTTCTTTCGAGATAAAAACAAGTATTCATTGCATTATCACGTTCCTCATGAAATAAATATAGATCTACGATCTGTCTCGCAAGCACACCTGGTGCAATATACGATGTTTCTCGATAGATAAATATAACAGTATATAAGAGTAAATAAACGTTATGGCTCAAATTAAAATTTAATTATTATTAAGATTTTTAATGTTGCAAATCTGTAATATTATTGGTGCATGTGACGATCATTATCACCGTCATGAAATAATTGTACAAATATACAATAATATATCAGATATGTTAAATTGAGTTTTATCAATATTAATTTAGAAGCAGTTTAGAACCGTTTTAAAATGACTGTACATATATTGTATTCAACTGACATCGGCTGTACTCATATATTAAATTTTCCACTGCTAGTTTCGGAGATGACTGAGATGCAATGTCATAAAAAAATTAACGAAGAGAAGTTCGATGAACCAGATGATAGGCAGTGAGGAGGGTCTTAATATAGTAGAACGTATTTTTACAACATTTAATATGACGAGAGCAAAGAAGCGCGTTAAAATGAATCTCCACGAGATCATAACAAAAGTATAGAGAGTTTTAATACCTCACTCGCCATATTTACGGCGCAGGTGTGGCGGTTTCGTTTGCGAAATCTTTTGCGAAAAGTTTTGTTAAAAAAATTTAAATTTTTAATAAGTCCATTTTACGTATTATTATAAAGTGTTTTAATCGCGGGTTATTCGGTAATGATCGTGACATTTTTCACATCGTTTATAACGAAATCGTGCAACGGGGATTACAAAATATCATGTACATTCAAAATATTGACAGATACAACTAGTATCGTGGTAAGTAAAGCAGAAGTAGGAAAATAATGTATCTAAACAGTAATAAAATTTATATAATTGTTTATTAAAATTTTATTAGCCATACAAGATCTATTTGATGATAAAGATGACGTTATTTTAATTGAATGTGTCGAACAGCTAGAAGCTAATATTTCTGATGCTGGTATTATTAACGTTGAATCGACACATATAAATATRAACATTGATAATAACGATGGTATTATAAACCATACCGATACAGTTCATATTGATAACGATCACAATGATAACCCGAACCTATTAGAAGGGACCGGATGGATGTGGCAAGACTTTCTTCGATTTTCGTCACCATCTTCGATGGAAGTGAAGAAGAGCAATACTGCGCAAGATATCAATTTTATTAACAACGACGACGATAACGAT
>JANQDE010000680.1:0-18161 GCA_037157785.1 Cephalotes varians
GAGGGAGAGGAGTGGTTGAGAAAACTGGAAGAATTTAGAGGGGAGGGAGGGAAGAAGGGACGAGAGGAAGGGGAAGAGAGGGGAGGGAGCGGGGGAATTTAGGAGAGAAAGTGGGGGAGAGGAAAGGTTTAAGAGGGGGAGTGTAAAGGGGGGAGGGGAGGAGAGTAGAGAGAGTGGAGGGAGTTTAAGAGAGATGGTGTATGTGTATGAGTGAGAGTGTGTGTGTGTGTGTGTGTGGGTGTGTGTGTGTGTGTGTGTGTGTGCGCGCGCGCGCGCGCGCGTGTGCGTGAGTGAGAGAGGGGGGAGAGAGAGAGAATGAGAGAGAGAGAATGAGAGGCCTATGCTGCCCAGATTGGGGCATGAATCGATATAATGTAGGAAGGAAATGCTAGAAGGCGGAATTGCGACGGAAGCGGAGGTCCCGGGCGTGTGTGTGTGTGCGGAGCGAGCGATTTAGGATTAAGTTAGGTGTAAGGTAGTAACTAAGTTTAGACTAAGTGTTGGGTTGTTTCTTTTGTTAAGTTTTCTTGTAAAGGATTGTAACCCCGAGGGGAACAATAAACTATTCTATTCTATTCTAATTAACGTCAAATATATTGTTACGCCCGACTCTGTATATTTCACTGATCGCCGAACGCCGGAGCATGAAGATCGGTGTTCCCGGGCGACGAGTTTTGTCAACAAGTCTGGATCGAGCTGTCGGCCTTGCGGACGTGCTCGGTCCCGTGCTGTAAATTATATTTCAATAAAGAGTTCTGTGCTAATTCATTTGGTGTTATGCTCCTTTCATTCTGCGAGTGTCGCGTTCGCGAGTGAGAGTGCGTGGAATTCCTGAAGATCAAGAATTCTCCCGCTCCCGGGCGTAACATTTTGGGGGCTTGACCGAGATGAATCGCATGCCGATGATGGCCACGAGGAAGCGAAGGCTGGTCACTCCGGAGCAGACGGCAAGAACGCCGAGTGCAGGGGACACGCAAGAAGCTTCTTCATTTGTCTCCTCGCTTCAAGCGATTATGAGCGAAGTATAGCAATTGAGGAGGAGCGGCGCACGTAGCAGGAATTCGCGAAGGCGTTGCGCCAGCGTGATGCTGAGATTCAGCGGCTACAGCAAGCTTCGGATGGACTTGAACAACAGATAAGTCCTTCCGATAATCTTGATTCTCGCGGCGGCATGCGTGATCGCGTCGCGCATGCGAATGTAGATGGCGCGGGCGCGTGATTGTGATGAGTCATGCAGTGTATTTCGTGCGGGAACTATTAAACTGAAGCCCGATACCTACGACGGAAGTTTCGTTGAATGAATTCCTTATATAAGTTTGAATTAATTGCTCGAGCGAATCGTTGGACGGGCGAAGCAAAGACCGCGCTTTTAATATCATGTTTAAGAAGGAAAGCGCGGATGGTTTTGGAAAGCGTGTTAGATTTAGAAAATTTAAGTTATGACGAGTTAAAGTCAAAATTAGAGTTGCGTTTTGGGGAGACACATTCTTTGCAAAATTATTACTCCCAGTTTACTAATCAGAGACAAAAGTTTGGAGAGGATATAACTTTATTGGGTTCGGATTTAGAGAGGTTGTCACAACTAGTTTATCCAGAATGTTCCCAAATAGTACGAGATAAAATTGCTTATGCGCAATTTGTTTCTGCACTGTCCGATCAATTCGTGAGCAGAACTTTGCAACTGGGGGGAATAACTTCTTTACGAGAAGCGATTGTGAGACAATTAAATTAATACAAGAAAGTAATTTTGAACAAAGAAGAAAGAATGTAAATTTTGAAGGCAGAGGAAAAAATAGAAATAACAATAATTTTAGTGATAATTTTAAACGAGAGGCGAGAGATTGCAAAAAGAGTTTCGAAAGTAATTCTAAAGGGAATGAGGGAAAGTTTAAGAAAAATAAGTTTGGGGAAAGTGAAAATAATGGAAGAAAAAGAATTAGAAATGGAAAAAAGTGCTGGGAGTGTAGAAAAGAGAGTCATTTCCGGTCGGAGTGTCCGGGCAAACAGGAAAACAAGGAGTAGTCGAGCTTTGTGGGGTGAGCTCTACTGGAACTGAGAAATCCCCGCAACATATTTATTTTGTTAATAATTGTTCTTGCAATGTTATTGATGATGTTTGTTGTGATGTTCATATTATTAATGAATCTTCTTTCAGGAATAATAAAACTGAAGACAATTTGAAAGATTTCTGTTTTGCTTGATAATAACTTGATAATAAAAATTGTATTTTTAAGATTGATACAGGCTCTGATATTTCTATTGTTAACAGAAATTTAATTGCATCAAATAAAGTTAAATTTGAGTTAAATAATTGTTGTTTGAAATATCCTACAGGAGAGAAAGTTGTTATTAAAGAAAAAGTGTTTGTGAAGGTTCGACTTGGCAAATGTAGTAGAGATTCCAATTGGTCCAAATATTAACCCTTTCACTCCCAATTTTTCTTTTTGCGAATTTTCAAAATTTTTTCAATGGAAATTGTTGAATGGACTCCCCCAAATACAAATCAGGTGTCGGCCGATTTTTCCCCCACCCCCTTGACCCCCTGGGGGGGCTGGGACAGCGTATGTCCCACTGGTAAAGTGATGGTTAGTACAATTTTTTTTACCAGTGGGACAACATATGTCCCGGTGGGAGTGAAAGGGTTAACGATAGTTGTATTCTTGGAGTAGATTTTCTTAAGAAAATTCATTTAGAAAATATTTTTAAAACTATTTTCTCTGAACAAAAAGAAATTCAATGTGGTCGTTTCGAAAGTTTTCTTGAAGTTCCATCAAATCTTAAATACTTTTTTGAGGAAAGTTCGAAAATTTAAATGAATCACAGAAACAACTTTGTGCAGAATTTATTAATGAATTTCATGATGTGTTTTCGGAAGAAATTATTGCAGGAAATTGTGAAATAGGGGAGTAATTAATTTGCAAGATTCTTCCCCTGTAAAACAGGTACCACGACGAATTCCTATACATATGAGGGAGAAAGTTAATAAAATAATAAAGGACACGAAAGATCAAAGTGTTATAAAGGAATCTAAAAGTCCATGGATATCGTCGGCTATTAGTTAAGAAAAAGGATGGTACGATAAGATTTTGTATTGATTTTCGAAAATTAAATGCTGCAACTGAAAAGGATTCCTATCCATCACCCCGAATTGACGACATCTTCGACCAACTCTCAGGTAATGCTTGGTATTCTACTTTAGATTTAAAAAGCGGATGTTGGCAAGTAAAAATTCGGTCAGAAGACAAAGAGAAGACAGCATTTTCTATTGGAAATGGATTATAGCAATTTAGAGTATGGCAATTAAAATAATGCCTTTTGGATTGTGTAATGCTCCGGCAACGTTTGAGCGAGTAATGGAATAAATTTTGCAAGAATTTATTTCAAAAATTTGTTTAATCTACCTTGATGACGTAATTATTTTTGGTAAAACTTTTGAAGAAATAATACAGAATTTCAAAAGAGTGTTATAACGTTTACGAGAGGTAAATTTAAAGGTTAATCTTAAGAAATATATTTTATTTAGTCAAAAAGTAAAATATTTGGGACATGTTATCTTATTTGAAGGAATTTTTATGGATAATGATAAAATTACTGCTGTCAATAACTGGCCAATTCCGCAAAATTAATCGGTTGAAGCGAGCACTAACTTCTTCGCCTATTCTTTCCTTACCAAGAGAAGAAGTGGAGCTCGTTCTCGACACAGACGCCTCGAATTTTGGAATCGGAGCGGTCTTGTCACAAAAGCAGGATGGAGCTGAAAAAGTCATCTCCTATTTTAGTCGTGTTCTTAACCGAACAGAAAGAAATTATTGTGTGACGAGACGCGAATTATTATCTATCATCGAATCGATTAAAGCGTTTCATCATTATTTGTACGGTCGGAAGTTTTTGGTGCGTACCGATCATGCATCTTTGAAATGGCTTCTATCTTTTAAAGATGTAGAAGGGCAATTGGCTCGCTGGATGGAGAAACTTCAGCATTACGAATTTGAAGTAATATTCCGGAAGGGTAAGCTTCATGCAAATGCGGATGGGTTGTCCAGAAGACCATGTGCAAGTGCTCAATGTCGATATTGCGCTAGAGTGGAAATGAGGGAGGCATAAAAACAAGAAAAACTTATCGCACGAATGGTTCTGACGGAGAACAATCTGATGGATTGGCGTCAAGAACAGCTGCAAGATCCGGAAATTTCAGTCTTTCTCTTAGGAAAGGAGATTGGTGAACGACCAGCCTGGCAGGAGATTGCATCCAAGGGAAGAGCCGCAAAAGTTTACTGGTTTCTCATTGGGATTCTTTAGAGATCCAGAGTTCTTTATAAAAGATGGGAAGCTCCAAACATAAAGAACACAATAATTCAATTGATTGTTCCCAAAATCCGAATCAAGCAAATTTTGGAAGAAGCGCATGATTCTCTTTCCGAAGGACATTTTGGAATTAATAAAACTTTGGAGAAGATCCGGAAAAGATTCTATTAGGCATCCTGTAAGCAGGATGTGGAAGAGTGGTGTAGATCTTGTAAAGTCTGTCTTCCAAGGAGAGATCCAACAGGAAAAGGAAAATCTCTTTTACAAATTTATAATGTTGGAGCTCCATTCGAGAGAGTTCAAATGGATGTTCTCGGACCACTTCCGTTAACAGTTTTAGGGAATAAATATTTGTTGGTCGTTGGTTGATTGTTTTACCAAATGGGTGGAAGCTTTTCCATTGAAGAATATAGAGGAAGAACGGTAGCGGAAATTTTTCTTCAGGTAGTGTCTAGACATGAAGTTCCTTTGGAGGTTCACACGGATCAAGGGAGAAATTTCGAATAACGAGTTTTTCGTGAATTGTCATGTGCACTTGGAATAAAGAAGACCAGAGCTTCTGCTCTTCATCCGCAATCTGACGGCCAAGTGGAACAAGAACATCAAACAATTTTAAATTATTTAGCTAAATTTATATCTGAAAACCAGAAAGATTGGGATCGTTGGATTCCCATGTGTTTGTTAGCATATAGATCTTCCAAACATGAAACGACTGGAGTAACTCCAACAGAATTTTATCTTGCACGAGATCTTAAGCTTCCAATGGATCTTCTACGAGGAAATCTTCCAAGTGAAAGGGAATCTTCAAAGGGATACTTCAATAGATTGCGTCGATCGTGTTAGGAAGAAATTAGAAGATCTTCATGAAGTTGTTAGAAAATGAGTGGATATTAAATCTTCTCAAACCAAAACTTGGTATGATCAAATAACTAGGAAGATACAATTTGATGTTAGATAAAAGGTTTGGTTTTATAATCCTCGTAGGAAAAAGGGGAGAGCCCCTAAGTTACAGAGTAATTGGGAGGGCCCATATTTTATTGTTAGAAAACTCAATGACGTGGTTTACTGTATTTATAGATCGAATCGAAGCAAAAGTAGAATTGTTCACGCGGATAGATTTGCGTATTTTGTAGAGAGAAGAATAAATTAAAAGATTTTTTTTGAAAAAAGATAAATTTTAGAAAAACTGTATCAATCTTGAATATTTATTGTTAACATAGTCTACGCTTAATTATTTTGAAGTTACAGAATGCGGGAGCCGAAAGAAGCATGGACATTGTCGGCTTGAAACGAAGCGGGATCATTGAAGATAGGTTTGTTTTTGCCGTTCGAGGAAGAGAGAAAAAGACCGCGTACAATTTTCTTTTTTTAAGAAGACTACCTCGCCCGCGGTTTTTGATCCGGGTTTTTCCACGGGACGTTGAGCAAATGTCGAGGTAGAGACTAGGTAGGGTTACCTTGGAACCAAGTTACCTCGGAAAAGCTAATTTCCCTTCCAAAGTCTGAAAAAAGAAGAAACAAGTACGCAAAGCTCAAGAGAAGAGTCAAGAGGATCCGCGATCCAACTCTTCTCAAGGACGATGCCGATAATCTGTCGCTGTGGCGCAGGGTAGGGCAAGGAAGTCGTCTTAGAGTCGTGAAAATTGTTTTTGCAACGATTGTCGGGAAGACAAATTATTAGAAAGAGGGGGGCAGTGTTACGCCCGACCCTGTATATTTCACTGATCGCCGAAGCATGAAGATCGATGTTTCCGGGCGACGACTCGCAGATGTTTTGTTAACAAGTCTGGATCGAGCTGTCGACCGTTCGGACGTGCTCGGTCCCGTGCTATAAATTATATTTCAATAAAGAGTTCTGTGCTAATTCATTTGATGTTGTGCTCCTTTCATTCAGCGAGTGTCACGTTCGTGAAAGTGCGTGAAATTCCTAAAGATTGAGAATTCTCCTGCTCCCGGGCGTAACAATATATAATTTAATATGTGGATGATTTGCGGGTAAATGATTCGTCAAAAAAATTAGTTACAACTCATATGCTGCAGTCAAAAGAAAATCTTCCTGTGGAAACAGACAAACATGTAAAGGCATACGATTATTGATTTACAATTATGAGATCTACAGTTTTTTGTATATGAGGACTATGTAGACTATTTTTAAAGTTATTTTAAAAGTTAGAATTTCTTGTTATTAATTAGTAGCCTTAACAAGTGTAATAATGATCGATTCGAGCGGAATTTTTGAGTTGCATAGACATTTTGTAAAGAAATCATGAAAAAATGTCGCGCACGCAACTTTAATTTGTAAAAACAATTTAAATTTAGTTACAAATTATTATTATTTTGTCGTACTAGTTTTTTATTGCAAAATCATTACCATTAGTTAGACCACTAAAAATTAAATATTGAGATATTGCAGCATTTTAGTTTATTACATTTATATATAAATTAAGTTACGTCATCATAGAATATCATATATCCCTTTTTAAATAATATATTTAAATAAATACATGAAAATAAATACATGTCAAGAAATGTATTTACAAAAAAGTATTTAAAATAAGGGTTACATGGTTTGAATATAAATAATGATAAAATCAATTTTCGAAAAAATCGATTTTTCGAGATCACAGATCACAGATCTATAATTATGTTTATGAATTATCAAATGGAACAACGTTCGAATTCGATCCCATTCATAATTTTCTTTATATTCATAAGTAAAATGTCGATTAATTCTTATAAACGTGTATAAAAGGAAGTAATTCACAAGAAAATTGGACAGGAATCGTAGTAACAGTAATATATTGTTTTTTTTTTCATATCTTATTCCTAAAATTATACAACCGTTAACAAGAAACATTTTTAAAAAAATTGGTTATTGTTTCTAATGTTTTCATTTTCAAAATTTAATTATTTTTATAATTTTAGGAGTCAGATATGAAAAAAAACAAAATATAACTGTTTTCACTAGCCTTCCAAAGATATGTAGTTCAAATTTTACATATACAGGGTGGGCCATTTTAATCCATCCACGCAAATAACTCCGAAGGTATAGATGCTAGCGAAAAATAACTCGTACAAAAGTTGTAGGGTTCAAAGGGAGGCAACCGTTGATGACCTTGAACTTGACCTTGAAGTCGATATTCAAAGTCATTTTAAGATTAACAAGTATTTTTTCAATGGAAACCCGTATTTTTGATCCCGGATTTGGAAAGAGCACAAAATTTTGCGTAAAAAATATATACCATGTTAGGGCCTAAAAGTGGATCATAGGGGACTTTTAGACGAAAACAAGTGATTTCATTTTAGCACTAYTTTTGGCATTACCCAGAAACAACGACGTGGACGTAGTAGTTTTCTGTTCCCTTTGGGGTGCTTGATTAACGTGAGTCCCCTTGCCTCTCACGATTCGAGGTGCTTGATTAACGTGAATCTCCTTGCCTCTCACGATTCGAGGTGCTTGATTAACGTGAGTCCCCTTGCCTCTCACGATTCGAAGTGCTTGATTAACGTGAGTCCCCTTGCCTCTCACGATTCGAGGTGCTTGATTAACGTGAGTCCCCTTGCCTCTCACGGACGGAGGTGTTTGTTCAATGAAAATCTGCTTTCGGACCAAATCTATAAATTTTGTTCAAAAACGTTACCATTAACCTCAATACATGATTGTATCCTTTTTTGAAAATTGCGAACAGTTTTCAATAACATAGCCTGTGGTACGTTACTACATGCAATCCGAATTCGTTCAATCATATCTGCTCTTGTTGTTGGTTCTTGTTCATAAACAACATTTTTCAAATAACCCCAAAGAAGAAAATCAAGTGGAGTCAAATCAGGCGATCGTGGGGGCCAATGAACTGGTCCATTCCATCCAATCCATTTTGCATTAAATCTGTTGTTTAGAAACGTAATTACAATTCGTGCGCGATGAGCACCTGCCCCATCCAGCTGTACCCACATGTCTAACCTTGTCCGAAGGTCAACATCATCGAGCAGGTCAGGTAGTTCATCGCGCAACAACTGTAAAATGGTTTCCCCATTCACAATATCCTCGAAAAAATAAGGACCGATGAGATAATCGTTGACAATTCCGCACMATACATTCACACTCCAACGATGCTGATTATCTATTTGTCTRTACCAATGAGGATTCACATCTGACCAGTAATGACAATTATGCCTATTTAGTTCTCCATTGTTTTTGAATGTCGCTTCATCTGAAAACATAACATTATAAAAAAATCTCGGGTTATTTTCAAATATTTGTTCTGCCCATTGACAAAACAGCAGACGTACTCTCATATCTTCATCAGTGATAGCCTGAGTTAAAGTAATGTGATATGCATGGTACTTTGTATTCTTTAGCAGCCTTAGCGCAGTCTTCCTAGGAATCCCAATTTGCCTTTCAATCTGTCGACTACTGATTTGTGGATTCAGGTGAACTGCTGCTAAAACTGTTGCCAATCGTGCATCGTTATCATAATGACCTTTTGCCTGTCACGTTTCATACGACCTTGGCGAGCTTGCAGTTCAACATCGCGAATTGTTGTATGATTGGGGCAACGTCTATATCCATACCGTTCACGATATAAAATTGCAGCTTGGCGATAATTTCTATGGCATTCGCCAAGAACAAGTAAAATGTCAACAATTTCATTGGAAGTGTAATCAGCCATTATGTATTCCTTATTAATTCAACAATTAGGATTACTAAATCGTGTTTTGTGATTTTTGATGAAATTTTATGAATGAAAATCAGAATATGTATGTGAGAATTTACTGCTACGTCCACGTCGTTGTTGTTTGTAAAAAATATGTACCATGTTAGGGCCTAAAAGTGGATCATAGGGGACTTTTAGACAAAAACAAGTGATTTCATTTTAGCACTACTTTTAGCATTATCCAGGAACAACGTCGTTTTTTTACGCAAAATTTTGTGCTCTTTCCAAATCCGGGATCAAAAATACGGGTTTTTGTTGAAAAAATACTTGTTAATCTTAAAATGACTTTGAAAATCGACTTCAAGGTCAAGTTCAAGGTCATTAACGGTTGCCTCCCTTTGAACCCTACAACTTTTGTACGAGTTATTTTTCGCTATTACCTATACCTTCGGAGTTATATACGTGGATGGATTAAAATGGCCCACCCTGTATACGAAAACTTCATCGTAGGAAACTTATGCCATCGATGAAAACAAGTCAAATGTTTATATTGTCGATATTTTGCTTATGAATCAGATCAATTTTTTTGTGAATTACTTTTTTTTACACACCATTATAAGAGTTAACTTTAAACTTTATTATACAAATAGTTTTTCATTTTAATTTTGTAATATCACCGTGCCTTTAATGCAATAAAATACGGTTCTGATGAATTCTATAAATTAAATAATTAACATATCATTTTCTTCTTACAGACAGACAAATATAGCGAAAAAATTAAATCTCTAGAAGTACTTTGCGAAGGATATAGAGTTCAAATTAATCATTTTAAAACAGAATTACATACTATCGAACAGGAGTTAAAAGCAAAATCGAGTATATGGGCTGATGAGAAGATGGTATTGTTAAACGAGTTGCACGAAAAAGATGAAGAAAATAAAAAATTGAAGGCTAAGCTAGAGCAGATAAATGTCCTCAATAAAAGTCTCCAGCGATACTATCAAGCATTTTGACAAAATAAATGGTTCGTAAATAAAGCCCGTATCATTACCGGAAACATATTTAGTGCGTACTTAATGGTCACACATGGTACGAGTGTCTGAAAAGTTTTGAGCCTCAACATGAAGATGACATTACTCGTCAAAACCATTTTGGTACTACAATCATACATACTTTGAAAGATACTTGAAAATTGTAGTCATTTTGGACGCTCAGTTGTTGTTTGACAGTCAGTCGATGTCAATGTTTTGTAAAAATGAAAAAAATCGAATATCATGCCGTGATTAAATTCTTGCATTTGATAGGCAATACGCCTGTCCAAATTAAAATCAATTCAGCCCATTTGCACAGGCGTATTGCCTTTTAAATGCAGGGGAATGTGGGAACTTCTCCGGAGCGTGGGACACGAGGGAGGGAGGTCTTCGGTACGAGGAGCATGACGTCACGAGGGAGGGAGGGGGGTCTGTGGGGTATGGCGTTACAAGCAGAGAGGCCTTGTCAGGAATGTGTGATTAATTTCGGTAATAAATAATTTTTTTTACTATGTCCCTTTATATTGAATATGTAACTGGAAAGAGGCACGTCTTCGTATCCTCAAGTTTTTCTTTTATTCGGTATTTGTATATCTTCATCGAGCGATATCCATTTTTTTTATCGGCACAATTTTTTCTACTTTGTCTCTTTATATTGAACATGTCAAAACTGGAAAGAGGCACATCTTGGTATCCTCAAGTTTTCTTTATTCGGTATTTGTATATCTTCGCCGAGCAATATCCTTTTTTTTTATCTGACTGATTTTGAAAATGATGGTTGGAAAGAGATGAAATGATCAGAAAGCAGATAGTATCGCAGTAGTGCGTTGGACGTCTATATGGTTGAATCTCTACGAGTTTCTAAGTCTTTAAGTGTTTTTAAGAATAAAAAGTGTTATTAAGAATAATGGAAATAAATATGAACGATGAGGACTTTATGAACGAACTTTGTGGACGAAATATTTGAAGAAATAAATGTAGACGACATTATTGAAGAAATGGGCGGCGAAATTAGACGAAAATGGACCATTATCCGATGACAATAACTAACCTATAACTGACCTAACTGCATCAATGACTGCAGTAAGGACTTTACGAAAATTGATGAAAAAATTATAGACAGTTCGCAAATCAGTGCGTTAAGCAGAAGAACAAAACAGTGCGAAAGATATTTTTATTATTCTACGGGTATAATGATTAAGATGTGTGCGCGTCGTGTATGGTTGGTTTGAGAGATGTACATATTGAACTAGTGTCTGCCATAAGAAAACATGTGACTGACTATCATGCAATAGATGGTAGATACTGTACAAGTTGCAGAAATCTATTATTTTTTATTTTGCATGCAATATGTGCCCGACTTGTACACAATAAAGGACACTGTTGTAAATAGGACGATCTATAAACATGGAATGATATCCGCTCTGTCCTCGAAACAGAAAAATCAGCCATGGAACGCAACTACTATCACCAGTTCAGTTTTTATGTGATCGAGAACTTGGTATACGCGGAACTAATGAACGTAATGTTTAGATAAAGAATCGATATTCGTGAAAGTGTTGATGGTTGACTATTGAAAGATGATATTTCTGAATTATATGTTACGATGCAAACTAAAAAACGGAACTTGTGGAAAATGAACGTTAAAATAAACAATTTCCAGTCGACTTTGAAAATTGAGAAGATAGGAATAATGTTTGCAATAATGATAACGGAGCCTTAGGAGTGTATGACTAATGATGTTTATTTACATTGAACATGTTGCAACATGTATCTATTTTGGAAAGCCTTGAGAAGAGAAAGTTTAAAATGTAGAGGGGAATACTATTTAATATAAAGAAGAGCTTGGATAAAGTTATCGCATCAGTCGCTTGGAGGATAACGGTTCCTACTAGAGTAGATCGCTACTACTGTACCAGAGTATACTTGAAAACGTCTGACATCATGAACTATTACATTCCAATTCAACAGGATGAGGCGTGCGAAAGAGACAGTAAGCATCTATAAAATATCTACACTACGCAACAAAATTATCGCAACAAAATTTTTCATCGAAATTTTGCTATTTTTCAAATGCGCATAACTCGGTCAATTTTTATCGTATCAAGACGATTTTTTTTCATTTTGTAGGTAATTATCTGTACTTTAAGAAAAACTTGATGCGAAATTAGGTGCAAGTCGATCTCCATGTTTTGATAAAGTCCAAGCAGTTTTTTTTTAAATTTGATTGTTTGACGCGTTACCTGGATCGCCCCGATTTTTTTTCGAAAATACCACATAGACCAATCGTAAAGTGTATTTTTCAACAAACAATTTGAAAAAAAATTCGAGTCTCTACGATTTTTTTTGACCGAGTAATGCCATTTTGAAGTGTTGGAAATTCTTCTTTGGGTAGTGAACAAAAAGAATGATCGTTGTCTTCTTTATTCTTGAAGAACTTTATTTTATTAAAAGAAACACTTGTGTAAGACAGACACGAAGATGGTCGCATCGATGAACCGAGGATAACGAACCACACGAACGACTAGCAAAGACCGGAAGAAGAAGGACTTCGTAACAAACAAAACTCAGTAAAAGAACATCACGCGCATGCGCATGGCGTGGAAGAAACATAGCAAGAGGCGCAAATTTCAAATAATTAGTTGTAAAGAAAAAAAAAATGTTAAAAGCTGTTGATTGATTTCAACACTCCCACCGCTTGTACACTGCTGTTTTGTGGGATTAAAAAAAAATTCTAGTCGCTTTTTGTATATTTAAAGCAGTCTTTCGGCTTAGTGATTCCTATTTCGTCTACGAGATGTTTGAATTGATCTCGTGGTAAGCCTTTCGTAAAGATGTCGGCTAATTGATTCTTACTTGGAATGTACTTTACATCGATTTCGTGTTTTATAAACTTCTCTCGGATGAAGTGATACCGTACGTCGATGTGTTTTGTACGACTGTGGAACTCGGGGTTCTTAATGAGCTTTATTGCACTTTGATTGTCAGTCATGATGGTGGTTGCGTTTTCACATCGACGCCCGATATCTGACAAAAGATTTCTTAACCAGATTGCCTCTTTAGTCGCTATACTTGCGGCGATATATTCAGCTTCCGTGGTGCTAAGACTCACGGTTGCCTGTCGTTTCGAACTCCAAGTCACTGGACCGTTCGCAATTTTAAAGATATACCCGCTGGTTAAGCGACGTGTGTCAATGTCCGCGGCGTAATCGGAATCGCAATATCCTGTTAACATTAAATCAGATCCACTGCCTTTGTACATAATCCCAAGATCTACAGTTTCTTTTAAATATTTTAAAATTCGTTTTACTGCGTTCCAATGAGATGCATCGTAATTATTTAAGTATCGACTTACGATAACGATTCCGACTGCGTATGAAATATCAGGTCTTGACACAGATGCCAAGAATAACAATGCACCAACAGCTTCGCGATATGGTATGTTTTAACTTATTGTGCTATCGACGTCAGCTGATCGCAGCTTCGCATGAGGGTCGGCGGGAATTGACACAGGATTCGCGTCGGACATATTAAAACGGACTAATAAACGTTTGACGTAATGTTTTTGGTGAATGAAAATAATATTGTTTGAGCGATCACGTTCGATTTCCATTCCTACAAAGATATCACCGTTTCCTTTAGTCATCTCGAATGCGGTATTCAAGGCCTCTAAGACTTTATTTAAGATATTTCGTGACGATGTCAAGATAAGCCCATCGTCTACGTAAAGAGCAAGATATACCTTTTCGCGTTCGAGTTGACCAAGATATACGCATTGATCAGCATTACACTGTTGGAAATTGAACTTTTCTAAGAATTCGTGGAATTGTTTATTCCAACACCTCGCTGCCTGCTTAAGACCATACAAAGCTTTGTTCAATTTACAGACCGTATTCTCATTGTTTGTTTCTACTCCTTCTGGTAGTTGCATGTATATTTCTTCATTTAAAAATCCGTTAATGAATGCAGTTTTAATGTCAAATTGACCTATTTCTAGATTTTCGCATGCGGCAATTGCCAAGAGTACACGGATCGAGTCATAGCGAACTACAGGGGAAAAAGTTTCGGTGTAGTCCAATCCGGCCTTTTGTGAGAAGCCTTTTGCACATAGGCGGGCCTTGAAACGGACATTATTTTCTGTGGGATTTTCCTTTATTTTAAAAACCCATTTACATCCAATTATGTTACGATTCTCTGGTAAAGGAACCAGAGTCCACGTATTGTTCTTTTCATGAGCTACGAGTTCTTCTTTAATTGCCGATCTCCATTGACTCGCGTTTTCCCCTGTGATCGCTTCGATGAATGTGGTTCGTTTAAGATTGCGACGCTTGCTTCGTAACGCTCTGGCGCTTTTATTGACCATCGATTTCTTAGATTGTATGTGTCATCGTTCTCGGATTGTTCCGGATTGACTGATTTTAGTGGAAGAGATTGTGCTTTCTCGGAAGATTCGGAAATGTCCTCATCTGGAGTTGTAATTTTTATTGATGTTTTGTCCGATCCTTTATCTGATTTGTTATCAGAAGCTTCGTTAATCACGACATCCCTTGTAACGACAATTTTATTTGTTAGCAAATCGAAAAGTCGGTAATTAGTAGATTCGCCCTGATAACCCACTAAAATTAATTTATTCGACTTGGAATCCCATTTCTTTCGATGTTCTTTAAGCACGTGTGCAAATGCGTCACTTCCGAATCTTCGTATGTGTGACAAATCAGGCCTTCTATTATGCCATAATTCGAAGGGAGTAATATTACGCGATTGTGAAGAAATGCAACGATTTAATATGTATACGCTGTATTCGTAGCCTCAGCCCAAAGACGCGTCGGCAGATCTTTGGCTAGTAACATCGTACGAGCGCATTCTACGATTGTTCTTATCTCTCTCTCTCAGAGCGACCGTTCTGCTCGTGAGTATATGGTGCAGATCTTTCAAGAGTAATTCCGCGAAGGGCAAAGTAATTGCGCATGTTTTGGTTGCAAAATTCAGTGCCATTGTCAGCTCTGATGGTTTTTATCCGCGTTCCGAATTTATTAAAAATCAACTGTTCAAATTCTTTAAACTTATCGAAAGTTTCGCTTTTATACTTCAGAAAGTAGATGTGACAAAAGCTTGATTTGTCATCTTTAAAAAGTAAAAAGTATCTCGAACCTCCGACGGATGCCTCGGACATTGGACCACACACGTCCGTGTGAATAAACTCGCCTATTTTTGTATTACGGTTATCCCTTTTTTTGGATTTAAAAGCGGTGTTGCTTACCCAACTGGCAGCTTTCGCAGAAAAATTTGTCGCCTTCGGATAGTGAAATGCCGTTTACTAAGTCTTTTCTTACCATTTCACGGAGGGATTGGCAATTTATATGGCCTAAGCGTTCGTGCCATGTTTTTAAGCTATCGACCGAAACCGCGTTTGCTTCGTCAGTAAAAACAACTTTGATTAATAATCGAAATAGGTTGTTACTTTGTTTACTTCCGTAAGCCATAATCGAATTGTTGCGAGAAATTTTTACATTATCTGATTCGAACTTCAAGACGTAGCCTTTCGAAGTGCATACACCGGTCGAAAAAAGGTTCTTACGTAACGACGGTACAAATAACACGTCTTCTAATTTACCGTTAAGCCATATGCCGTCGACGTATATCTTAATTTTAATTACACCGCGTCCTTTCACTTCACATCTCGAATTGTCTCCGAGACTTACAGATTCGCGATGACTATCATCTAATTCGCTAAACCATTCGCGATGAAAACACATATGCTTTGAAGCACTGCTGTCCAAAAGCCATACCTCTTCCGAATTGTTTCGCAATATGCTCGATGCGAACTCAGAATCAGATACCATAAAAGCGCCGAAGTTTGCCATGTTGTCTTTCGTCGGACCGTTGGTATCTTTCTTGTTCCAGGTGTCGTCACGTTTTTTGTAGCATCGTTTTTCTATATGACAAACCCCTTTTGTGACAGTAGCGGCAGAGGACTTCCTTTTTGTCATGCTTCGTGTTCTTCGTTCCTGGTGTTTCTTTCTTCGAGTTGTTGACGTCGAGTGTGCTGCCGTTCTTTTCACGAGTCTTGATTGTCGTTAAAGCGCTTGTTGCTTCCTCGAAATTAGTTAGACGATTCTCTTCTGTGAGAAGACGTTCAATGAGATTGTCTCGTGTTTGATTTGCCTCGCTGACGCTATCCCAGGCGGTGATCAGCGGACCAAATTTTTGTGGCAGGGTTCCAAGAATTTTTGCCATTATCATTACCTCGGATAACTCCTCGCCGACGTCCTTCAGTTGCCTGGCCATATTCTCGATTTTGGCAATATGTTGCGCGACTGAGTCGCTTGGTGTCATTTTATATTCGTGGAATTTCGTCATTAAAGTCAATTTGTTTGCTGCACTTTTCTGCTCATGGATGGAGCCTAGCTTGGCCCACATCTCGGCTGCTTTTTCGCACGTTATTAGATATTTAAGCTGTGAATATTCTACTGCTGATGATAAAATGCACATTGCCTTGGCATTTTTTGAATTCCACGCTGCATAGTTATCTGCTGTGGGCTCGGGTTTTGGAAACGTTCCGTCCACGACGTCCAGCAGGCCACTGGCTGTGAAGATAATCTTCATTTGGAATTTCCAAAGTTGAAAGTTCGTTCCATCGAACTTGGTCACGTTCTTCAGATCGATTGTGTCCATCATCGTAATGAAGGATTTCAAAGGAATGCACACAACGTTCACAGGGATTTTGAGAGCGAAGAAGAAAGTCTCTCGCTGACGTGTGCAGCGTCGGAAGGAAAGAATGGCGTTGCTACGTCTCAGCTCTCGAATTAACGGGATTAATTACGATCTCTTTTCTTTACACAAGAATTTTCGTTCACTGACAACGTTGCCTGGGCCCATAACCTGTTAGAAATTCTTCTTTGGGTAGTGAACAAAAAGAATGATCGTTGTCTTCTTTATTCTTGAAGAACTTTATTTTATTAAAAGAAACACTTGTGTGTAAGACAGACACGAAGGTGGTCGCATCGATGAACCGAGGATAACGAACGACTAGCAAAGACCGGAAGAAGAAGGACTTCGTAACAAACAAAACTCAGTAAAAGAACGTCACGCGCATGCGCATGGTGTGGAAGAAACATAGCAAGAGGCGCAAATTTCAAATAATTAGTTGTAAAGAAAAAAAAAATGTTAAAAGCTGTTGATTGATTTCAACATGAAGTTATTCAGGCGTTTTTAACGAATACCGTCAGCATTAGCATTACCCGATTTTTACATTACGTACCGCGAAGAGGTTGCTGATCGGACTTTACGCATCATTTTGGCCCTGAAAAGAGCCGATTATGTAAACCATTTGTCAAATTAGGGACCCCATGGCTCATCACCTCCACAGTATTTCCTGACTCCAAACTCTATTTGCCTAATGCCAGAGCAGACAAGTGTTAGAGGCATTCAATATCGTGTATTGCCACCTCGGTGTCGGATAACCTCTTCTAAACGTTCTTGCATATTAATGCATGCTCTGATTGAATCTTGAGGTATCTCGTGTCAGATTTCATATAGAGCTCTCTCAAGCTCTTACTCAATCCCGCTCTGACTTAATCCCGCCTCTAGAAGGGCCACAATTTGAGCAGATTGAATTTCAGTAAGCCGAGGCATTTATAGTAAGAAAATAAAATATCCTGTGCTTTTCTGTATTTCTTTATTAGTATTTATTCTTCATAATAAAATTAATGTTCAATATGGATCCTTCCTCATAATGAGGTTTCGACATTTGACTCTATCGCGGTATTCGTTAAAAACGTCCGAATAACTTCAAAATGGCATTGCTCGGTCAAAAAAAAATCGTAGAGACTCGAATTTTTTTTCAAATTGTTTCTTGAAAAGTACACTTTACGATGATCTATGTGGTATTTTCGAAAAAAAAATCGAGGCGATCCAGGTAGCGCGTCAAACAATCAAATTTTTTAAGAAAAAAAATGCTTAGGATTTATCAAAACATGGAGATGCGGCATCGACTTGCATATAATTTTGCATCAAGTTTTTCTTAAAGTACAGATAATTATCTACAAAATGAAAAAAAAATCGTCTTGATACGATGAAAATTGACCGAGTTATGCGCATTTGAAAAATAGCAAAATTTCGATGAAAAATTTTGTTGCGATAATTTTGTTGCGTAGTGTATGTTACGTCC
>JANQDE010000680.1:31097-43572 GCA_037157785.1 Cephalotes varians
AAGGGTATCCTACCAACCAAAACCTTGGAAACAATCAACTTAACCCATCCCACAAGAAATCCATCCTAGAAGACTCCTATATAAACCACGACATTTTGAGATCTCCCGTTCAGTTTTTCGTCAACGCTCAGTCTAGTCAACTCTCTCTTTCTTCGTCGACTCTCAATTTTCGTCAGTCAACGCAATCAACTCACGATTTAGCTAGTTAATTATTATTCAGTACAAGTGAATCTCAAGAAATCACCCAGCAGCTCCCGACGTCCAGTCGTCACCAAGCAGTAAGTTGCAATACCACATGTATATATATATATATTTTTTTTTTTCTTTCGGATACTCCAACCCCTTTTTTCAATTCGCGCACCCCGTTTTTACTAGATGTTAAACGCGATCCTACATTCCTTACTTTTAATCTCAAGAGGATCACTAATATCGTGGTTCTCCCATTCTTCTGATCAATTTTTACTTCAAGAGGATCACTAACACGTGGTCCTCCCATTCTCCTGTTTATTTTCAACCTCAAGAGGATCACTAATATCGTGTTCCTCCCATTCTCCTGTTCATTTTTAACTCCAAGAGGATCACTAACATCGTGATCCTCTCTTCCTTTTACTCACTCTACCTCCCCCAGTTGCTAACATCTAGTAAAAGCTGAGCAAAACTCTTACACTTCCCGAAATTAAATAACTTTTATTTCGTTTTTATAAGTCCTTCAGAAAAGTAAATCTCAACAAGATGCAACCAGTTCGATTACCTCCAACAATGTTTCTTTAAATATTAGTAAATCGACGGAACAGGCCGGCCCTATATGTTTATTAAAATGAATTGGAATATTCAGAGATGTTAAATGAATTATCACATTTCAGTTTTCCTTCCCCATTCTCCTATCTTTTATAATTTCAATGCCATTTTTTTAGAAATTCTTTCCTCCTTCCTCAATTACCTTCTCAAAGATAATCGACAACTTACAAATGAATAAGTATATATTTTCACCTTACTCCGCTCCGCCCGTATTCTTTCACACATTTACACATAAACACGATTGAAAAATTCGCTTAACACTCTAACAATGTATCGCGGTTACTTAGTAATTACTTATATTTTTATATTGACTGTTTTATAATAAAGTTTAAATGTTAGCGAAGATCGTTCTCGCTCTTATTAACCCTTCGCCCGTAATCTGGGTCGTAAATGGCACAAGCCAAAATTCAAAGTAGAATACTGCCAAAATGGGAAGGGGGGAAGGGGACTGGCTTTCTCTCGTAAAAAAACTAGGTAGTGGGGGGAACCCATACCCCAAGTTTCGTTGGAATTCGTCAGTGTGTGTTTGACCAGCAGCGAGTCAAAGTGCGTCCAGTGCCAATATTGATCCAGATTACGGACGGTGCCAGAATTTCGTGCAAGTAAGTAATATTAATTTAATGTTGTTTTCATATTATTACAGTTATTTTTAGCTTATATAGGTGATATTTTTTTATGACACTGTATATTATGTGCATAACCTCAAAATATGAGTGTATGAAAACACGTGTAAAAAGAAATTATATGTACTTTCGGAGTAAAATGGGTGAAGAAGCGACAAACATCAGGTATTATTTGCGAGAAAGACGCCACGCAGTGCAGGATGAGGCTTCTGAAAATGAGTCAGACCACGAGGAAATCGAGGAGCACGTTTCTGGCTTCCAGAAGAAGTAGACGAAGACTCCGATTTTGATGCAGACGGGAGAGGGCAACACGACATAGATGACTCAACTGACTTTGAAGAGACCATCGGCTCAGCGGGACGTCCTCGTACTATAATAAGAGGTAGAAATAAATACCAATGGAGCAAAAATGCTCCTGAAACACGAGGTCGTCGTTCTTTGCGTACGTATATACCAACTTCTAAAAATGTGGCTCAAAATGTTGATACGCCTATAAAAGCGTGGTCTTTGCTTTTTACGGATGAAATGTTAGACATTATTGTAAAATATACTAACGAAGAGATCAATCGCAAATGTCCGGATGAAAATTCACGGGGTCCTATTAAACATTTTATTGATCTTATTGAATTGAAATCTTTTTTGGGTTTGCTCTATTTTAACGGTATACAACATTGGAATCATTGTTTGTTAGATGAAATTTGGAGTGATCAGTTCGGAAACAAAATGTTCAAAAGTGTTATGTGTCAGAGAAGGTTTGAATTTATTTTGACTCATTTGCGATTTGATGATAAAAATACGGAGAGCGAGACTGGCAGATCATAAATTAGCACCCATAAAGGAAATTTGGGATAATTTTGTTTCTAATTGTAAAAGTTACTATTCGCCTTCAACAAACTGCACTATCGACGAACAGTTGCTGTCTTTTCGCGGTCATTTTCATTCCCGCGTATACATTCCCAACAAACCTGACAAATATGGGATTAAAATTGTTATGTTAAATGACGTGCAAACAAGCTACATGTACAATGCTGAACCTTACGTAGGTAAAATCGCGACGAGTGACCCGGTGCCGGAATATTACGTAAAAAAATTATCTGAACCTTTATTTGAAAGTGGCAGAAATATTACTGCTGAYAATTGGTTTATGTCTGTGCYTTTAGTCCAAAAAATGCAAGAAAAAAATTTAACGATGGTTGGTACTCTGCGTAAAAACAAACCCGAAATTCCTCCTTCGTTTAYTCGTTTTGTACCATCAATGACATCGCGTTTTGTCTACAGTAATAACAACTTTAGTATCGTATTATCCGAAAAGAAATAAAGTAGTTATGTTGCTATCATCACTCCATAAAAATGGAAAAATAGACGAAAGTACCGGAAAGCCAGAGATAGTTATGTTTTACAATTCTACAAAGGGCGGTACTGATACTTTTGATCAGTTATGTAAAAGCTACACGACAGCGCGCATTACTAATCGTTGGCCAATGCGTTTTTTTWATGGTATGCTCGATCAAGCAGGAATTAATGCTTTTATATTGTTTTTCTTGAGACACAAAAATGCTCGTACGAATCGACGAGACTTTCTAAAAGAACTTGTACTATCTTTAGTTAAACTGTCGTTAGAAAGACGATTAACTGTAAGTACTCTAAGAAGTAATTTAAAACAAAATATCAAAGAAATTTTAGGCGTTGAAACTACTACTTCGTTTAATCCAAACACTATAATCAAACGTAAAAGATGCTCAGTGTGTCCTTACGCTGACGATATTAAAACATCATATTGTTGTGGAATTTGCGGTAATGCCRTTTGTGWAAAGCATYGYACAAATTTRTGTTTGTCATGTGYTAATGCTTGGACTGATTAAATTATTTTTAATGTTTTTGAACGATTTTATATAATTTTTCAATAAAATAATGTAAAAATTACGCTAAAAGTTTTATTTTTCTTTCACCCGAAAAACGCCATTTTCAATCCTCAAAATAATTATACAAATTGAAAGCAACCCCTACAACGTATTTTTTTCATGAAAGTACACACATTTAACTATAAAACCTCGGAATTTTTCATTTTGATTGAAAATTCAATGAGATATGATTTTTTTAATGAAAATGAATTTTTTCACGATTTTTGTATAAACAATTATTTATAACAATTTCTTTTATAATGAATCGATAAATAAACTTTTGGATTATAAAATAAGATAGTATACAARTAAACTAGAATTTTTTCAGATTTTTTGAACGATATTTACTAGGTCAAAACAACGACAGGACATTTACGACCCAGATTACGGACGGTGCCATACAAATTGTAGTTTACGGGCGAAGGGTTAATTAAATTAAAACGACCTCGCCCTTTCATTTCCTTACACTCGAAGATCGCACGTGGTCCAGTCCCGARTTAAAGGGATTAAGTTCCTTGAATTAGGACCGAATTAGGACCGACGATCACACTGCTCGTGGAGAAAGGTGTTATAGCATCCTTTCGGGACGTTGACCCGTATTCCAGAGCCATAAAAGTGCGTTCGACTCGCAGCACGCGCCTCTGTGCGTATACCTGCGAGACAGTTACTGTTTACGTCCTTCCATACCTCCTCCTTCTCTTTCCTTCCAACTCGTATAAACAAAACCTTCGGGGTTTGGACGTAACAGAGCTTAAAAATTTGGGGCTCGTCCGGGATGAAAAGTGCGATCTTTTGAGGACGGGAATGAATACGAGGTCTACATCTGATAAAGCTGAAGTTGATAATCTTTACAAAACCGCGATAGAGAATCAAAGCAAAACTAATCCGCGTAATCCAACTCTACGTACATCTACTTCTACCGGATCCTTTAAACCGAAATCAATTGATTTTTCATTGAACGATTCTGTAATTACGAAAGATCAATCCGAAATTTTTGTTGATACGCCTGAGCCTGCTTCCGACGATTCCGGAGACGTCACAATTCAACCAGTGACAATGATCGCGTACTCGCGTGTCGTCCGGCGCGAACGGTTTTTCGCACACGTGACAGTATGTAGCGCTATTAAATTTTTCAAAATCATCTCGCGTGAATTCCGTAGGGACATTAGCAGATAAAATAGAGTGTACATTATGCGCTAAAACTCTAAGTTCTTCGGCGAAGACGCAATCTTTATCGCGATGAAACCGATACATGCATAATGAGGCGTCATACGAGCAGTGTACATAATATGCTAAGCTAAATACTCGATGGTGCTGATACTTGGACGTTTCCTCCGTTTCCATCTTCTCCAAGATACATTCTAGATCAGCATATACGACAAATGGTATTCGTTCCTTCCTGTGGTTCATGAACTTCAGCCACTTGTCATCCTCGCTCGGCAACCTAATCGCGCAATCATTTATTTGTCCGCAATCTATAGTGTGAGCCTCCAACGTTTCACTCGAACTGAAGTAGTAGGCATCTGCAAAATAGAAATATAATTTATTATTATTCTCTCGAAGAGTTATAAAATATTTTATAATTTTTATTTAATGTATACGTACCGRTCACAAAAATATTTCTTGTTYTTGTGTTTGCTCAATTGTGAGCTCACAAGGCGAGATAGATYYTTGATCCACACGAAATGTCCTACGTCATCATCGTTCTGCACATATAGCAAATTAACATGCTTGTCCATTTTTTTCGCGGTGAGTCGAATCGGAAGGATCGGAGAGCAGTGCAGTAAACATTGATAGAGATGTTGTTGAGGTTTTCAAACTTTTTAATTTGATTTAACGTTATCGGAAACTCAATGTTTTTGAAATTTAACACCGTCGAGTAATGAGGATACGAAGATTTCTGTCCAGAATTTTTTTCCGCCAGATGCAGAGCGGCAATCACCGACCACGCGATGCACGCATTGTCCATAGATTGTACGTTGATTACCGCTCTCTTCAGCTTAATTTTCCGCGGTAATTCGATGTAACATCCCGCGTGCAAAGCATTATATTTGTTTACATTAATTGTTAAATTACGTATACGTGACAACGTCCAGTCACTATCGCGTTCTTGAAATTTTTCCAGTGATGTTAAAATAGGCTCGACAACGCGCTACCACTCTTGCAAATCAGACGAGCGAAAGAGTTCATAATTTTTTGTGGTGATACTTTTATTGGCGCGTTTGTCACCTGTCACAAATTCACCGTTAAACATTGTGTTTATTTTTATATTGTCATGCTCCTGCATGATGCTCCGCACATGCTCGAACACAATTTCTCTAGCATCTTCGAGAAATTGGCGAGGTTCGATGTGCTTAAAATTTATCACGGTACCGGTCAGTATGCGGCTTTCAAACGCGGTATCGATTTCACGCCAAACAAGTCTCTGCGCGTCACTGCTGCTAGTACTCGTATAATCACCTCTAAAATGTATGAAACGTCTTTGTAATCGAGTCTTTGCACCCTCGAGTCGCGCGATCCCGGCCACCAATGATTGTCTATTTCCAATCGACAGCCGAGGACGCGTGGCGCGACTACGTTCTTCGAGCCGTTCTATGCACTCGTCGCATCATTGCAACCATGCTATATACTCCCCCAAAGTAGCGACATTATTGGCTTGCTCCAACAGATCGCGTTCATTTTCCACAAATTCCATTTTTTCAGTTTGTATCACGACACATAACTCGATGACAATATTCACAGCATCATACCATACCTTGAATGCAACAATGCAACCACTTATATTGATTTGATTGCTGATATGGAAGTTCCATTTCAAATAGTTCAAATGTTATTTCAGCGACATCTTTGTCAACACGTGGCATATCATCAACAGAAGGCATGTCTCCAAGCACGTCTCCAAATATTATTACTTCTGTAAACAGTCCAATACCTGCAGGAATTCTGATATAAGCAGCTCCGTTAAACGCAACCTCGCTAGCGACTTTCTCGACCAAATTGTTCATTTTTCTAATATGCACATAATCTTCAAAAGAGTTGATCCCGCGCAAATAATATAGATTTTGATTTCTTTCCCATGTCATCCACAGTCCTCTATATATAAATTCAGCAACATTATTGCTCACAGATGACCCATTATCATTGTTTGTAAATGGCCAATTATCATTATAAAGTTTCTTCAGTAGCCCATTATACAATTTATGTCTCAAACGGCGTGGCCAAGCATCAACACTTTCATATCCACACTTTGTCTAACACTACGTTCATTAGTTCCACGTATACCAAGTTCTCGATAGCGTAAAAACTGAATTGGTGACATTTGTCGCAATTTCGTGGCTGATTCTTCTGGCTGAATTTCTCTCTTCTCAAGAACAGAGTGGACATCGTCTTTAATCCATTCCATGTTCACAGCAATGTTTTCTTACTGTGTATACATTGGGCACATATTGCATGGAAAAATCAAAAATAGTGGATTTCTGCAATTCGAACAATATCTACCGTCTATCGCATCATGAGTATCAATTACATGTCTTCGTGTGGGGTACATTTCTCCTAATTCTACACCTACCAAATCGGTCATACATGTCGCGCACACTGCCAAAGCATCACCCGTAGAATAATAGAAATATATGGCACAATGTTACCTCCGTTTAACGCGTTAAGTTGTGAATTTGTTACAACTTTCCGACTAATTTCCGTAAGATCATCGCTACAATCGCTTATACAGTCGCTATCAGTAGATAACACATGATCGTCATCCGATTCATCTGATTCATTACCAATTTCTTCAATTTCTTCAATAAGATCGTCTATTTCCATTTCTTCAAAAACTTCATCCACAATATTCACAAAGTCCTCATCGTTTATATATCCATTATTAACACTTTATTCTTACAGACTCTCTCATTCACTTAAATGTTCAACGCACCAACTGCTCGAGGATACTGAGACGGTTATCGATCTTTGACGGTCAGCGTCCATTTCATATTGTGCAGCCGAATATACGAAACGATATCATTTCTTAGTCAGCTCTTCCTAAGAAATCTTCCTCCCCAAATCTTATCGATCCTTGAAAGGCTCGCCGCGACACGTTTTGCTTATGATATTTATTGGCGCTCATGTAGCAGCCATTTTGTTTATTATATCCTTAGACTGCCGTTTGACGGTCAGTTTCATATTGTGCAGTCGGATATAGGAAACGATATTATTTATAACGTTAGCCGGTTCTTCCTAGAAAATCTCCCTTCCCCAAATTTTATCGCGCCTCGAAAGGATTCGCCGCCGCCGCGATACATTTTGTTTATATTAATATTTATCGGCGCTCGTGTAGCAGCTAGTCATATCGTGGTTGAGTCAGATATACGAATCGATATTACCTATTAGCCAGCTCTTCCTAGAAATTCCCCCGCCTCCAAATTTCATCGCGCTTCGAAAGAATTCGCTGCGACACGTTTTGTTTATGTAAACACCCTTAGACACCATCCTCCTGGCTCTTCCTAGAAATTCCCCCTCCCCCAAAGTTTTCTCCTCGAAAGAAAGACAGGCCCGCGGCGACACGTTTTGTTTATAATATACATTTATCGGTGCTCTGTTTATGTAATTTTACCACCTTGAAATGACGCCACCGTTGCGATTTGTTTATAATATTTATCGGCGCTCGTTTTTAGCAGCCAGTTTGTTTATAATATTTATTAGCGATCTGTCAACACCCTACATATTCATATAAACATCACAGCGTCGTGATCCTCTCCGCCCCGCGTTACGTTATGCCTCCTCGCCCAGGAATACCTCCCTCCCCCGTGACGTCATACCCCCCTCGCCACGGAATACCCGGTCCAGAACCGGCCTCTATATCCTACTATTAAAACAAACTCAGCACGAACAGCTAGTCAATATTGTCGTCTGATTGTTAAACATTGAGTTATAAACAACTGGAATGTGTTAGAAGTAAAATGATTATTTTTCTCAATTTAGAACTGTTAATTAATAAATTTAGCGAAAACAGCTAGTCGATATTGTCGTCCGATCGTTAAATATTGAGTTATAAACAATTGGAGTATATAAGATAAAATAACCGTCTTGCCTGGTCTATAACTATTAGTTAACAAATTCAGTAAAAGCAGCTATGATATTGTTGATATTGTCGTATGATTGTTAAACATTGAGTTATAAATAACTGGAGTGTGTTAAAAATAGCGAAAGTAATTAGTCGGTATTGTCGTCCAATTATTAAATATTGGGTTATAAACAATTAAAATGTGTTAAAAGTAAAATGATTATCTTGCTTGGTTTAGAACTGTTAATTAATAAATTCAGTTAAAGCAGCTAGTCGATACTGTCATCCAATTGTAAAATATTGAGTTATAAACAATCGGAACATGTTAAAAGTAAAATGACTATTTTACCCGGTTTAGAACTATTAATTAATAAATTCAGTGAAAATAGCTGGACGATATTGTCGTCCGATTGTTAAATATTGAGTTATAAACAATTTGAATGTGTTAGAAGTAAAATGATTATCTTGCCCAAGTTAGATTTGTTAATTAATAAATTCAGCATAAACAGCTAGTCGATAGTGTCGTTCGATTGTTAAATATTGAGTTATAAATAATTAGAGTGCATTAAATAAAGTAACCGTCTTGACCAATCTATAACTATATTAATTAACAAATTCAGCGAATGCAACTAGTCAATATTGTCGTCCGATTATTAAATATTGAAGAAACGAAACCTGAGCAACGCGTGCTATCTTGCTCTTTCGTCTATCGCTTTCTCATTTGCTTTTTCGCTTTTTCCCTCGTTCTTTCGCTCTTTCCCTCGCTCTTTCACTCTCTCCCTCGCTCATTCTCTCACTCACTCACTTGCTCAGCAGAGGCGCCGCTAGTTAGGCTCACTAGCGCCTAACTAGCGGCGGAAATTGCAAACGAACATTACATGAAAGGCGATGACGTTAATAATAATAAGAAAAACGACGACGACTTTTCTTAAAGTAAATTTACCCAAATTGGAACTTTGCATTGCAATATCTCCGCTCCTAGGGCACGTAGAAGAAAAATAAAAACACTTTTATGATTCGAACCCCAGCTATCGATTGCGCCTATTGCAGATGAGAGAGAGAACTTCATCGGTTCAGCCGTTATTGAGATTCGATAATCTCAAGTGCTCGCAACTCGCCGGTTCGCGTAAATAAACACGGTCCCGTCTCGCAACGTTACACTATGTACAGTAAACTTGTCGCGAGACACTACCATGTCTCTTGATAATAAGACCGGCTTCACAAAGTATATTTCTCTATAATCGACAAGATCTCATTGTCGTGAGCAATATGGACTGCTTGCCTCGAGCAATCGCAGGCGATCCACAAGCTCATTGGAATTGTCCCAATGAACATAATCGATCTTTAATAATAAATTACTCGATCTATATAAAAACAATATCAATTAATATCGACCTAATTCCGAGCCAATTCGCAGGTCTAAGCGCTTAAATTAATTTTAAGTGTTTTTTTCAGTTATAATAAAACAAAAACTTTATTCTACAATACTCATCGATTACAAATCCCGAAGTCACACTCGTAGTACATGTTTCGACTTCTCAAAGTCTTCTTCAGCCTCCAATTCAATTTGACGTGGTTACTTTATTGCAAAATGCATGTCTTGTTAAAAAGTCAATCATATAAGGAATATATTTAAATAGATATTAAGTAGATTTACATAATGCGTGTATTAGACTATGTCGTGTGTCCTTCCTCTAATCTTTCTCCAATCATCAAAATCATATTTTTATTTTTATTTTTATATTTAGTTGTTAAATTCACATTCAAATTGATATCCATATTCTACTAATTATATAGTGTTACAATAAATTATTTATTTTTCCCTGAGAATAAATAAATTTTATTAAAAAAATAATATCATAAAAGACTTTAAATAATTGGGAAAGACTTACATTAAAACCTTGCTTTTGAGAGGTGCGCAAATAAGCTTACAAAAGATAACCGATGTGCAAGTAACTTGTGATTCTGAACGCTTACAGACAACAACTGATAAATTAAAATGTAACAGACTACCTAACCAATGCGAGGGTCACCAAATAAGTTATTATTATATAAATAGATTATATAAATATTATATAAATAGATTATATAAATAGATCTATTAGCTTTTTGGATTTGAATCTTTCTGTTCATAATGATGTTCTCTACATAGACTGGTATAAAAAAGTAACATGTTCTGGTAGATACTTACACTACTATTCGGGTCATCCAATTTGTCATAAAGTAGGCACGATTTATGGACTAATTGATAGGGCGTTACTTTTATCTCATCCAATTCCTCGCGGTCGTGGGCGAGCCAGCGGTCATTCCTCCGGTTGATCTTGGCATCGTCCAGCGCGAAGGTCTTCGATAATTGCGGCTCTTCGATTATATTCTCTGCTTGGTGTCGACGCCGCGGCCATTTTGAGTTTATGATTGTTTACTAGAAGCATCAGGCTTACTCAATCGCCAAGAGTGACGTTTGGCGGAGGCACAATAGGGAAATTTAAATTGAAATTTGGTCGGATTTTGATGACGCATCCTGTACTTATGCCCTTTATTACCCATTATTGGATTATGCGTGCTGTGACCGCGTTTATGCGCGTTTGTCGCCAAAGGAATGTTTTTGTATTTCTGCTTGTCAGCATTCGTGCAGATAGTTTTGTCGAGAAACTTCTTAAAAATTAATTCGTAGAGAATTGATGTTCCCGGGTATTTTTTTCTATCTACGATTATAACATCATTCTTGTCCAAGTCGATACGTTTGTGATCGAGCATCGTTCCATCGCTGTTAAAATAAACTCCGTAAACATTGTTTATATTTACAGCCTTTTTACCGCTTAATACTACACTTAGATATTTTTGTCTCAATGGGCCATATTGTGTCTGCAATTTTTCTTGTCTCTCGGACGTTTGCAATATTTGTTGAATGGACGACACGAGTGACTTGTCGGCGACTTCGAAAATTTCTTCGACGGAGGGAGCATGCGAATTTTCGTACGATAGTTTACGCTGTTGTAAAATTTTGGACGCTTTACTCAAATCAGATGGTACAGTTTTGATGATCGTTTCAACATTAATTTAACCAACAAAAATAACAAAATTTAATTAGAAGTCGGAATTAGAGAATTGTCAAATGATGAGTTTGAACGTTTTCGCTTGGATTTTGACTCTTCTTCTCCCAAAAAAAAACGTTTCATTCTCACCCGATTCTACATCAGATTTCTCGCCGACAGTGTTTTCGACAATCTGTTTCGAAAGTTCGACGATGGGCTTAAAGTGTCATTCCAACGCAATGTCTTCTTCCATTTTACGCTTTTAAAGCGCGATATTTTTTACGAATCGAATCACTCGTTTTCGCTATCTTCTCACGATCTTTAATCTCCTTGTCCATGTTGATAACGTGTCGATGTATTGTCAACAACTGATGATGTTACGGTATCGCAAAGTCATTAAATCCTTTTCTATATCGCCCATCGGTGAGTGCACTGTCAGTGTCAATCACTAGGACTCCGTATTTTTGTCGCCAATAACTGCGACATAATTCGCAGAAATCCTCGTAGGACATGTCGGTGTTTACGTGATCGTTGTACACGTGTTTCAGGTTGATGCCATCCTTAAAAAGAATCAAGTGATTTGCGTTGTTGCGTATAAGATGTTTTGGTATTTTTGCATATGTCTGACAGAGATAAAAGCAATCGACATTCACGTGTCGACTCATTGAAATGTACTCTATTATCGCGTCTTGCTTGTCTCATGTTATGTCAACGAAGAAAAAGGAAACGCCTCGCTCGGTGATGTGATGTTACTGTTATTAGAGTATGTAAAATAACACAGCCACACAAAAGAAAAAAAAGTTTCTGACCTGGGGGTCTCACTATGTGTACTATATGTTTTTGGGGTCGCTGAATCCGGGGTCAGTTTCATCCAAGCACGTCTGGGTTCGGCCATAACCTCAAAAAACACTCTCAAATTTGCTATATCCGTTAAAACCACAAACCCTATGGCTCCGAAACCTCATAATCCTATAATACACCCAGATAGCCAAATGTCTTTGAAGTTGCTGTCATATTGCCAACAATCGTTGAAGCAGTCAATTTTGAAAAACTAGGAACAAG
>JANQDE010000069.1:10521-74252 GCA_037157785.1 Cephalotes varians
TATTAATATTAATATATTTTATATATAATAATATATAATACACATATATTACATTTTAAATTTACAACTTTAAAATATTTCTACTTAAGCGCATAAGAAGGAGTTATTATTTATAATTCTCTCTCTCTTTCTTTTTTTCTTTTTTTTCTGGATTCCCTTATCGAGGCTTATGTAATCATAAATCATTAAGAGACACATAAATATATTGTAAATATATTATAATTATTTTCCGATTGTTTTTTTAATTACTTAATTTTGAATTGTATGATTAAACGTCTATGTGTGATTTTACCTCTCTTTCCAGAGTAATTGGATAAGAGATTAGACGAGGGTAGAAGCGTCTTTCGATGTCCGAAAAATCGTCAATATTATTAGCAATGTATATCTCGACAAGAGGTTACGCGACGGAAATCCAATTCAAATCTCGCGCCCGCTTGAAATTATCAGATCACTTCCTGCACGTCTGTTCGCTTAATATCGAGGTGCACGATGGTCCATCACCTACTGACAATACCGAAAATATAGAATAATTTACATACGTTTAACGTTTTCAATAATGTTAGTACGTAATAGTCATCATGCGTCTCGATATTAGGATAACAGACGTGCAGGAAGCGGATCAATTTCGGACGCACACTCGATCTTAAAGCACAGTTCAAATTCAAATTAACAGTTAATTAATAATTAATTTAAAATTATTAAATTAATAATATAATTATGTTTAATTGTAATTAATATCTAACATAATATATCATGCTTAAAAAAGCGATTACTTAAGTTACGTACAAAAAAATGAGCCACCTCATGTTGGAATGATTTGTCGGCCGATATAAATTTCAATGATCCCGTACAGTAAATGTTTCACGTTTTCTATCACAAGAAATTATTTGTCGGCGGCTTACTCTTTTATATGTTACTATACTTGGGCGGAAAGACTCTAGAACGCAAGCATATCGAATTGATAGAGCCGAAGGCCAAAGACGCATCTTTCTCGTCCTGTTGATTTAAATTTAAATAATTTATGCGATAACTCGCAGACAAACACAACTCTGTTTCTCTGACAGAGTTTAATTTTTATGCTACCCTTCTTTCGAACATCTATTTATATTAAAGAATATATCGCATGATAATTAGTCAGTTATTTGTCCTACTGAGCGAACTTCCGACACGCAATGTCGCTTATTGCTAAATTTATTATTTGATTCTCTATCCCGTGCGCATTTTGAGGAAATTTTACAGTGAGGATACGTTTACTTCCGCGTTTCTTCGAAAGAGATATTTTATATTATCATGTCCAGTAATCATGCAACGCATCTCGGATAACGTTAACTGGAAGCGTCAAGTGTATCGTCGCCAACAGAATTTTTTTCAGACCGATGCACGCGAGAGATGTGCAATGAATAAATTATTTTTTTCGGGATCTATTTATTCTCTTCTGTTATGCTCTTTTTGGAATTCATTATATCACGTATGTCAATTTTTTTACAATCTCGAGCATGCCTTAATTTTTGTTGAAAATATCGGAATAACATAGTAAAAATATAATTTTTTTTATTTCTAAAAAGTTGTCATATCATGTGTTTGCATCTCCGTTTTTATTTATAAAAAATATATATATGTTTCTTTCGTCATGATTTTTCCTAAAGAAATTTATTAGATGATAAATAATTTATTTTATTCAAATAATGATATACATATAACTTAAATAATTATATATATTATTTTTAAATTATAATTAATGCAATAATATAATTATAATTATTTAAATAATATAACAAAGAATATTACAATTATAAATTTAATTCAAATTAAAATATAATTAGTTAAATTATAATTAATAATATTAATTTATATTATATTTATATTATATTATTATTCTAATTAATTTTAGCGTTATGTGTCTCAGATGACAGTTTGACACAGGCGTGACTGCTCGACGTATCGCGATGCACCGCGTCAACATGATCTAACTTAACCTAACCTCTAACTAAGAAGATTATTATTCACGTCTATTAATCGCAGTTTGATCAGATATTATCGATTATTCTTCAGCACGTATTCCGATCTTTTTTTATAATGAATTTACCTCGAGTGTTAATCGTTAGCACAAAGGAAGGGAAGGCTAAGGAAATTGCAGAAAGTGAGTACAAGGATATACAAGGATATATTATTTTATAAATGGTTATATTGTTCCTTGAAATTTTATAATGCAGGCATAGGGGCGGAACGTCTGTCCGAAGAAGACAAGATTGTGGATTATCTATGGAACATTGACAACAAGTATTATACGTCGCAGGTCTTGGTACGCGCCGTAGAAAACTTGTCCCACAAGCTCCCAGCAGAAGGAGTCGACGCGTTAATCATATACCACGATCCGCAGGCAGTAAGAGACATAATGGGAATTTAGCAATTAGATCGACCTGTGTTGACGGCAATTGATTTCTATAGGACAAGGTGGATGGGGAGCTGGAGCAGTTGGCATCCTTGGCCACTTCGTTGACAGCAGCCGAGGTACTGTTGTTTTCCTGCAGTGCGTTACCCGACTCGCCTTTGCGAGATAAAGGTACAGCGGCGATGGAGACATTGGCATTTAATGTTTTAACGAATATTATTCGTTCCCATATCGTGCACAAAGTTGATGTCTTTTGTTTCAGTGCTAAATTGGTGTGTGCACAACAAGTTTGAATTAGTTGAGTTGGAGCAAACAGAAGATTTAGAATGTGATACAGAGGGTAACAAATATGGCATTGAGAGGATCATAGAAGCTCTGCATGCTCACACGTGGCCTAATATTGTACTTAAAGGTAGCAGGTCAAATTTTTGCTAATAGAACAGAGATTTAGGCATTAATTCTTTTCTCTTTCACATGGATATGAGAATTTACATCTTGTTACAGATAAACCATGTGTGGGACAAGCACTAGAAGTGAATAAAATTGAAGAACAATTTGAAAATATTCGATTAACGCGCGATCTTTCGGAAACGCTACGAATGCAAGACATGCTCGGTCAGTGTAGGTCATGAAACGAATGAAAAAATTTATGAAATATTGTTTAATTCATCGGATTTTAAATTTACAGATGGCATCATGGGTGACGAAAACGCGGACTTTGGAGAGCTGTATGGTCAATTGATGACCATGAAGGAACATGCGGCATCCTTACCAACAAACGAAAGGCGCCTAGTTGCAGAACAAGTAGTCACTGCTTTTTGGAAAGCCATGGGTGGTGATCTTCTAGAAATCGAGGATTAAATTTAAGATTCGATGTATTGTGTAGATTAACTATAATTTTAATTATTTGATTGATTTGACATAGAAAACTCAGAATAATACAACGCAATTTGTGTAAAGACTGATGCATATTGGAATGATGTGCGCATCAAGAATGTATAATAGAAAGAAAAACATTTTTAGAAAAAATTCCATTTAATTTAAATGTATAGTGTTTCATGTGTATAATATAATATGATGTTAGATTATTTCATGTATCTTAAACAAAAATCAAGCAAAAAAACATAATCTCATAATTGATACGTATACTAAAATTATTTAGAACACTGTATATATATGTATTTCTTAATAAAATAATTGTATTTAGAAATAAAAGGAATTTTTTATTGAATTTAGTTTTTAGTAACAAACATTCGCGAGAAGTGGATTAAAGGGAAAGATAGAATTAAAAACATTACAATATTTTTCTCATTTTGGTAAGAGGCAAAAAATTCATAGTGAGTATGTACATTTTCTCGAACGGTCTGAAGCAAGCTGCGTATCAATTCAGATATTCAAATTCAGTGGCCGATTTCTGAATATTAGGAGCTCACTACTCGAAAGAAGTAAACGTCAAACTTGGCGCGATTTTCAAAGTAAAATTTTGCACGCATTTTTTTATCGATCGTCATCGACGGCAGCGGACAGATAAATTTACACTTTCGAGAATTGATTAAACCTCGTTAGCATGTGAGGAATCGCTTTAAATGGATTATGCGCATGATGTTGTGTTAATTGTTTATAACGCGAGTGCCGTCCTAACAATGCAAGTGCCGTACTACGCGACACGATGACTCCTGGACGCACGTGGACTTCCACATCGCTTTGCGAAAGCTAACTGTTTCATATTGCGTTATTTACGGGCGACGACGAACCCCGTAACGAGGAAAATGATCTCCCTTAAGTTGATTCGTCCGTACAGCCAGTTCACGAACAACAATAAATCGGCTAACCTAATCAGGAACGAATTTTTAGATTACTTCACGAAGGATTTAAAGCACAGCTTTATTCGCTCCAGTCCCGTCTCTCCGATCACCGATCAGTCCCTGGCATTTATCAATGCAGGCATGAATCAAGTACGTTTCTTGACTTCTAAGAAATTCTCCAATAACAAATCTAAAAAATAGGCTATGAATACATCCTTTTTTACTTTTTAGTTTAAAGGGATTTTCTTAGATTATTACAAACCTCCTGTGACAAAGGTTGCGAACTCACAGAAGTGTATCAGAGTCGGTGGGAAGCACAATGATCTAAGTGTCGTTGGCAATGATAGTTATCATCATACTTTCTTCGAAATGCTTGGCAATTGGTCCTTTGGAGATTATTTTAAAGTACGATATAAAAAGCTGCGATGTTATTTTCACTTGCCTGTAGTACTTGTTTAATCTGATTGCTTTTAGGAGGATGCTTGCTCATACGCCTGGAATCTGTTAATAAACGTATATGGCATACCCAAAGAATGTCTGTATGTAACATATTTTGGTGGTAATGAGGAACTAGGCATGAGTCCAGATCTGGAGTGCAAGGATATTTGGTTGAGACTGGGTCTTCCAGAATATAAAGTTTTACCTTTCGGTATGCGAGACAATTTCTGGGAAATGGGAGTATCAGGCCCTTGTGGACCTTGTACAGAAATACACATTGACTACATGAAACGATCGACTAATCAAGCCGAACGAGTGAATAAGGGATATACTGATCTTATGGAGTTATGGAATATAGTTTTTATACAACATGAAAGGTAAGTTATCAATTCTTATTTAGCCTATCCTAAATCCTTCAAATCATATTATGCATGTTTTTGACATACATATCTTTGTACATTGAATTCAGATATTATTTGAAATTTTCTTTTTTAACATCACAGAGAGCTTATAAAAGCTTATTAATTATATCAATTAATATAAAATTGTATCTATTCAATATCATAATATTTTATATTAGGCTTGCAAATGGCTGTATAGTATCTTTACCAAACCATCATGTTGATACAGGCATGGGATTTGAACGATTAGTTACCTTATTACAAGGAAAAAAATCAAATTATGATACAGATCTCTTCAAGCCATTATTTGATGCGATACAAAAGCACTCGAACGCGCCTAAATATAAGGGAACATTTAGTGATAATGATACAGGCAAAATTGATTACAGTTACAGAATTCTAGCTGATCATACAAGAATGATTACTGTTGCATTGGCTGATAATATGTTACCTGAACAACAGTATGTGATTTTAGTGTTTATAGTCTAATATGTATAATATGTGTGTGTGTGTGTGTGTGTGTGTGTTATTGTTAAATATAGTATATGTATATAATTTCAGCCCAAAGCTACGGAAAGTATTGCGGAATGCAATAGAGATAGGAGAGAAAGTCTTCAGAAAACCTGGTATAGTTTCAGAACTTGCCTACAGTGTAGCTGATAATTTAAGTGTAGCTTATTCAGAATTGCATACCAATCTGAAACAGGTAAAATGATTAGGATTAAAACTATTAAGATATATATTGAAATGAAATTATATCTCTTTCTCTCTCTTTCTCTTGTTGAAATATGTTTTATATGATCTATGTTGCTGAATGCGATTTTTCAGGTACAAAGGATAATAGATTTTGAAGAAGATCTATTTAAAAAATTACGGAATACTTCTGGTAAAATGTGGAATAAGATAATTGAAACTCGCCCTGAATTAACAGCAATTACTGATTGGATGGCTCCTGGTCTAGTTGATGGCTATAAAGATTTACAATCCATAATAAAAGAATTGTAAGATATATCTTCTACTTATATTTTCTTTTTGACATGACATAACATATTAATATATGTATATCGATCTATAATATTATTTACAGACGTAAAAATAACATATTACCCGGAACTGTCGCATTTAAGCTGTATGATACATATGGTCTTAATTCGGAAACTATAGCAGAACTAGCACAAATCGAATCTTTATACTTTGATGAAGTTGGCTTTGAAGAGCAACTTAATAATCGCAAATATCAATCAAAAATTGGATTAGATAAACATAATATTGTAATTACTAAAAAATCTTTGGAAATACTGAAAAAAAATCATGTACCTAGGACGGATGATTCATTCAAATACAATTATATATGTAATGGAAATACCTATGAATTTCCAACACTTAATAGTAAACTCATTGGTATTATTATCAATGGTAATGTTAAAGTAAACTATTATATATTTTTGTTACATATTCCGATTAAACTATAAAATACAATTCTAAAAGTAAATATCTATATTATAGGAGAATTAGTTACAATTGGGAATTATTCCAGTATTACAAAAACTAATAATATTGAAAATAAAATAAATATAAATATCGGCGAGATATTAAACAGTACAGATGAGATTGGAATTATATTGGACAAGACTGTATGTTACTCATTAGAAGGTGGCCAAGTTTCAGATAAAGGAAATATTCATGTTAAGAATCTAATTTTTAATGTAGACAATGTTAGAAAAATAGATGGCTATGTGATTCATTTTGGACATTTTGCCAAAACAGATTTACCGTAAGTCTTTCACATTTTTATATTTATTTAGATATATTTAAATAATTATAAAATTCATTTTAATTTTATTCTGATTTGATAGTGAAAAGTTTATAATCAATACATAAGTTTATTTTCTAGCATATCAGAGCTGCATTTACAAATAGGGGACGATTGTCTGGTCAATATAGAATCAAATATTCGTGTTGGAGCGATGAAACATCATACAGCAGTACATTTATTAAATGCAGCCTTAAAACAAGTTATGCAAGTGATTTATCAACGTGGATGTACAGTTGATACAGATAGTTTAAAATTTCAGTTTAATTCGTTTGGCGAACAACTTACATTAGAACAAATGAAGACAATAGAAGATTGCATTAATAATATCATACAGTCTCGTGTTGCAACGACTGTGCAAACTGTGAATTCGCTCGAATTGTTAAAGCAAAATGATGTTACGTTAATCCCAGGAGAGATATATCCTTACATAGACATTAAAATCATAGAAATTAATACTGATGATTTGAAAGCGAAGTTAGTAAGTTTAAATTTTAATTAAAACAAATTCTTTGAGCTAGACTTGTGATGTTAATATTAATTGTATATGTTTAGGGAAACATGTTGCGGTACGCATGTTCATAATACAGGTGTACTTCAACACTTTTGTTTTTTAACATATACCTCAAAAGGAGCAACAAAACACACTATTAAGGCTGTTGTTGGTCCGGCAGCTTTACGTATGAAACAAGCCGGTGAAAGAATATATCAGAGAATTATGGAACTAGAAAATGCTTTACAAAGTGGCAAATTCACATATGAGTTATTTAACGCAGAAATAAATCGAATAAAACAAGAAATTAATAATCGGCATTTACAAATACCATTACCTTACTTGATTAAAGAGAAATGTTTAACATATTTGGGAAATTTAAGCAAGACGATATGGTTGCAAGAGAAAGAAATCGAAAAGTATGTAATATTATATCATATATGAGTAATATATTTAATTTTGAATAATGAATCCATTTAATAATGATGTTTAATAGGGATTCTATAACTCGTGAAATCACTAATGCCATGGATTCGTCATCTTGTTTTATCGTGTATTGTCTAAATAAAAATCCTACATATTTGTCATTACATGAAGTGATATCCCTTTTTTCTAAAATGCCAATATTAGTTCTATCTTGTACAAATGGATTTGTAAAAGCAAGATGTTCTATGCCACAGGTATATTTTATTCACATTCTTATAAATGTATATAAATTTCAATATATCATATAATATATTATCATATAATAATATATAATTTATATTAAAATATAAATGAATAAATGCTTATTATTATTTATAGGAAACAGTCTCTAGTGCATTTAATGCACAAACTTGGATGAATATCGTTCTTCAAATCTTTAATGCAGAACACGGACCTATTAAGGGATTCAAACCCATGTTAGTTGCAAGTATGAAATCTACAAAAGTATCACAGGATTTTCAGATACGTATGGAGAAAGCAATTACAGAAGCTACCAAATTTGCATCCATGCATGTAAAGAAAGTTGAGCTCACTAATAAAAAGAATCAGTGAACCATTTATTTTATATTTTCTTTTCACTTTTTTTTCTATATTCGAATATATATAATTTAGCATAGTATCTAAATAAGTCAACCTTTTTCTATTTATATTTCCCTATGCATAGGAAATATATAAATAGATAAAGGTTTATCAACGTAACACATTTCATAATATTTTATATGTGATAAACATCAACAAAATAATATATAAAAGTTTAGCTAGGATGTAGATTGTACATGTCTCGTATAAAATTGCTTTAGTGCAGACCATTGTGCTGTATGGAGCAATATGTGTGGTCTCTTCTTTCGCATGTAATCAACTGCTTCTTCGGGTGTCCAATTATGTTTCTAGAAAAACAAGAAAAATATTTATTAATGATTAAAATCTGTTAATTTTATATTTAAATCATGCCATGATCTCACTGTTATTAAATAACATGCGACCAATGTTGCGCTTCTTGTTCTTCCTGCTTTACAATGAACATAAACCGTGCCAGGTTGATTGTGACTATCGACGATATCTGTATCACCTAATTTTCTATTTGATATGTTGCGAAACTTATTAATAAAGTTTACACCGTCCTGCAGTTTTTCCTGAGAAGGTGCTTGAAAGATGTCCGTTGTAGACAACTGCAGAAATTCTACGTTATACTTGCGCCATTCCTAAATGGAGAAAAAAAAAAGTATTATTATCTTGAACTAATTAAGTTTATTTTGCACAAGATCTCACCATACTATTTCTCAAAATTTAAGTCTTATTGCCGCGCACCTTCTCCGTGTTGGACAATAAAGATAACTCATAATCTTCATTCATAGACACGACAGCCTTGATATTTTCATCGTCGATCAACTGAAAAAGAAAAGAATACAAATGTAAAATATAAATTATATATATGTATAATAATATGTATAACGTTACTTGCTACTTGAAATTTACAACTTAGCGATTGTCGCATAAAATTTATTTGTTCAAATGATTGATATGTTTAATGACTAACACGATTCTGGCAGATTCTTAATGTTACTTAATGTTAATTATTACATAGAGAAAGTAGGAATTAAAACATGCTAAATATTTTTGTCCGACATTCATTTAAAAAAAGACAGATGAAATGAGAAGATAAAAGTTGCTTTCCATTTTCACAAAAGTGATACTAAGTCTAAAATTATGTGAGTACTTTATACTCAGATAATGACGTCATTACTTGCTTACTTTAATGACAAAGTTATCGCGTAACAACAGGTTTATAACAGGTTTATAATTTCACTTTTAATGTGAGTTAACAAGACTCAGTAAAGCACACGATCTCGAGCTTGTGCAGATTGTAGGTAAAAACTCAGTTGAATCTCACTTGTCAGAATGAAAAGAAACGTGCATTATGAACTGAGTTATGACGTCACAAATGAGAATTATCTGAGTTTTGGTGTAAATGGAAAACAACTAAAGTAAGAAAAAGATGTTGAGATAAAAAGCTGTTAAGACAAGATATTACTGTAATTAAAGTAACATCTTGCTGATTTGAAATATATCATTAATTTCTATCATAAATTTATCAAAACATACCTGCTTGGTTGTCCGCCGAAATGGTAAGGCGCCCAATATAACAGTCTCGTCTATTCTATCGTACCAATTCCGAGTCGTGATCTTTTCCATAACGACGTTATAAAACAAGGTTGGATAAAACGTTACCCTCGCAAACATTTTCGCTAGAAATCAATTCCGACAGAAGTGTTAGCTCGAATGATACCTTCAAATTCTTTTGAGAGTTTGAAAAACGTAAACAAATTTGTATATTTCAGTCTTGAGATTCTTAATCAACAGTAAATTTAATCTTAAATAGGTCGAAAAGTCAATCCCATTTAATTTCGATTATGTCGTGTCATATTGATAGTGCAGTATGTGTAGTTTGGGTATAGATTTCAAAGTACATAAATGTGGAAGACACGAAAGAAACGTCTTCTAGAAATGATTTAACACTTGACTCGGTTAACCTTCTTTTGTGGAGAACACTGGTAAGGAAAGGACTACAAGAAGACTGGTGGGGACAATGATGCAAGCACAGTTACATTTACATTCCCATACATTTCTACACATTGCTTTCATTTCCATTTTTAAAGACTTTTTTATGCTGTGACGAGAAAAATACTATAACATATACTATAACATATACTACAACGCGTTTAGAGTCAAAATTCAACATTTTGATAGTAATCGAAAATTATTCCATTTTTTCACAAAGACGAAATATAGTGGAAAGCTAATTTTCTTAAGGTTGGTTTTTCCATAGTTAGGATCATTCAAATTTGAAATATCATGTAAAATTATGAAAATTTATATTTTTTCTTAATTAAGAATTATCTCTATAAATAAATATATACATATGTATTTACATATAATTATCATTAGGCCAAGCTAACTTTATAATTTTGTGAGGTCTCTAATAAATCTATATCTAGGCAATAGAATCCTAAGTCTCCTTTCCTAAATAAACTAATAAAGTAGTCAGCTGCAGATTTTAAATCTGGCTTGACTTCTAATTGACCATTGTAAGTTTTTATTTTTAAGGTTTTTCCCAACTTTGCAGCAATAAATGTGAGTACATACAACACATCGTCATTTGGTTCTGACAAACCTAATTTCTCTACATATTCAAATCGGCTATTTTTATTTAGCCAAAATAGTAGATAATCCGCAAGCAGATGCGATCCTGCTACATGATCCTGCAGACATCCTACTAAGGCTAACTTGAAGCCAGCGTGAACATCTTTGATAGAAGGAGCTAGAATACCCGGGGTATCGATCAGATACACTACTGGATCCTCTGATATTTTTATACGAGTCAATACAGATCGCGTGATACCAGCTTCAGCACCAACAGGGGTAGCTTTGCCCATATGAAGGTGATTGCCTCTCAAACAATTAATCAGAGAGGACTTTCCAACATTGGGCACGCCAATAACCATCATGGAATAAGATTCTTCTTCTGCTCTATTATGACGCTGTGAATTCAATATCAATTTCTTGGCTAGGGGCAAGATTCGCTTCATGCCTTTGCACCGTTGACTTTTGAGGTTTGTAAAGATTACGTTGGCTAGTCCTTCTCTGTTCAACGCAGAGACTATATTTTTCGTATGTCTCGTATCGGCTAGATCTTTTTTGCTCAGTACGAGTATATGTGGCTTCAAGCCGGTCAGAGTCCTACTAAAATCCGCATAACGTCCGGAGATCGGTACCCGTGCGTCGTGAACCTCTAGGATGCAATCGACATTTTTTAATCGCTGCTGCATCTGTCTCAGACCCTTCGTCATATGCCCGGGAAACCATCGCAACACGCTCGGCGACACAAACTTTTGTCGCAAATTGGCGACTACTTTACCTCCTGTGTTTGTCATCGTGCCGCGGCTTCGGCAGGCTTCAGTGTACTTTTGCTACGTCCTCAAATAATACTTTCTTCTCATAAATTCTAAAACATATATTATTTATATACGTGACCGGTTAAGATTAAAAATTTGTGAGCGTTGCGAAGAACGGAATAATATACTTCGTTCAGAAACCTAGAAAGCTCTTCGGTATTTGTTTCAAGATATGTATCATAAATCGATTGATATCAATGCAAAGGTACTTATAATCGTCTGATAACATAATCGGAGCACATGAGACAAATGCTGATACATAGGTTATTCGCAGAGTCTCTTTTATTGGTTGCTCGGCTAAATCAAAATAACAAAGCGCGCGAGCCGCGTAAAGATGCATTTCCATGAAGATCCACAAATTTAGATAATATTCATATAAGTTTCCAGTTACATCCCTAGTTAATAAAAATACAAAATATAATAACATATAAAATATAAAAAATATAATATTTACAATACAACAAATATAATACATAATTTATTATATGATATATAGGGAACGCCATATTGATTTAGTTAGTTCCAGCTTCTACCAGAGGCGCTTCTTTCAATGTCTTCGTTCATAATATGGAAGCTTGGTCGTCCTAGTCCATCCTGAGCCCATCCTGTTTAGAGCTAAACGAGAGAACGTGGTGTCACGGCGTGAAGAGACGATTCTTCAAAATCTCCAACGAAAATGGCTATGCACGTACCGAAGGCGCCCGGCGTGGCGCAGATGCTCAAGGATGGGGCTCGCGTAAGTAACATCTTGTTTCGAGACCGCATGCACGCGATGAACCGGTTCCGGAGTTAACGCTTGTTCCTTGAAAGAATATACGAGGAAGGGATCGGCTGTTCTTGCCTTTTATGGATATTTTAGGAATTTGGTGTGTCCGAAAATCTGATATGAGCAAAGAGCAGCTTTCAACCTGAAATGTTATGTCTTGTTTTAGAGAATCAAACTTGAATAAAATATTAAGAATGAATCAGTTATATATATGTGTGTGTGTGTGTGTGTGTGTGTGTGTGTGTGTGTGTGTGTGTGTTTTGTTAAGGTTTTTGAAAATAAGTTTTATGTGCATGGCAAATGATTAAATAAAGAATTTGACTTTCTGTGATGATTCCTCTTTCTTATTTTAAAAAATTAAAAATGAAGATATTAAGAGATTAGAATAGGTTATTTATGTGTGTAACATCAAGATTTTTTTCCATGCATAGTAAATATTAGGATGTAAAATTTGATTTTTTTTGTGAAAAATCAGATTGACCACTCGAGATTTTGATAAGTTTGTTATTTCACATTTTCAGTACTTTTCGGGCTTAGAAGAAGCAGTCTATAGGAATATTACAGCCTGCAAACAATTTGCGGATACTGTAAGAAGTGCATATGGTCCTAATGGCATGAATAAGATGGTTATTAATCATATTGAGAAACTGTTCGTAACTAATGATGCAGTTACAATCGTTAATGAATTAGAAGTGGAGCATCCAGCTGCCAAATTATTAGTCTTGGCATCAAAAATGCAAGAAGCTGAAGCAGGAGATGGAACAAACTTTGTTATTATCTTTGCTGGAGAATTGCTTCATGCGGCAGAAGGATTGCTTCGTCTGGTATGTTAATTTATAATGTTTAATTGTACTAGAAAAAGATTTACTTCCTCATTTGAAATATAAAATATTTTTCCAGAAATGATTTGTATATGTGTAATTATGTAATAGAAATAATTTATTTTTTAATTACAGGGCATTACAACTTCAGAGATCATTGAAGGTTACGAGAATGTTTTGAACAAAGCACTTGAAATCTTACCGACTTTAATCGTTCACGAAGTGAAAGATGTACGAGACGAGGAACAAGTGAAAAAAGGAATCAGGAGCACTATCATGAGTAAGCAGTATGGAAACGAAGATATTCTTGCTTCCCTTGTCACAAAGGCTTGTATCTCTATTTTGCCGGAGAAGACGACGTTCAATGTTGACAACGTGCGAGTTTGCAAGATACTCGGAGGCGGTTTGAGTAACTCCCAAGTGATGCAAGGCATGGTATTCAAGCGCCAAGTAGAAGGAGATGTCACGAAGAAAACCATCGCAAAGATCGCGGTTTATACTTGCGCCGTAGACATCATTCAGACCGAGACGAAAGGCACTGTGCTGATTAAAACGGCCGACGAACTATTGAAATTTTCGCGCGGCGAGGAATCGCTGCTAGAAAATCAGATCAAGGCGATCGCTGATAGCGGCGCACAAGTAGTGGTGTCCGGCGGAAAATTCGGCAACATGGCTCTGCATTACATGAACAAGTATGATTTGATGGCCGTTCGTATCCCAAGCAAGTTCGACATCAGGCGACTTTGCAAGACTATCGGTGCTACTGCACTTTCTAAATTGGTAAATTTATTCGTCCTGAATTCGTTGAGCATTTTTCAGAATTCTATATATTTTCAGATATACGCACGATTATGTGTTAGAAGCTATTATTAAGCTAATAATCGGCGATTTCTTTTAAAGGTGCCTCCATCGAAAGAAGAACTGGGATATGCCGACAGAGTATACATAGACGAATTGGGAGATACTATAGTGGTAGTGTTTAAACTGGAGGGAAAAGAGAGCCGCGTCAGCACCGTGATTGTGCGTGGTTCGACCGAGAATTATATGGACGATATCGAGCGTGCGATTGATGATGGTGTCAATACCTTCAAGGGTATCACGAGAGACGGTAGATTTGTCCCGGGTGCAGGCGCTACGGAAATCGAGCTTGCCGCGCAGCTAGCAGCGTATGCGGATACGTTACCCGGTCTCGAGCAATATGCCGCGCGCAAATTTGCCACTGCTTTGGAGATATTCCCGAAAACATTGGCCGAAAGCAGCGGTGTACGCGCGTCCGAACTTGTATCAAAGTTGTACGCAGCGCACAAGGAAGGAAAAAAGAACTATGGTTTTGACATCGAGGTACGTTTACCTCTCATATCTTAATATAATCTATATCTAATATCTCGAATATACGAATACTTCCTATGACTTTCTTTTTCGAAACTGGCATCTATGTAGATAATCACTTGAGTTTCATATATATATATATATGTGTGTGTGTGTGTATATTTTTTTTATAGAGTGAAAGCGCAGCTTTAATTGATACCATCGAAGCAGGAATCTTGGATCTGTATTTGACGAAGCAATGGGCAATCAAGTACGCAGTCGGTGCAGCGTGCGCGGTTCTTAAAGTGGATCAAATCATTATGGCAAAACGGGCGGGCGGTCCAAAAGTTCCATCGGGAGGCGTTCGCGACGAAGACGAATAATAGTGTACGAATAATAATGTACAAATCGATGGCATAATTGTAAACTTTCACGTCAAACTTAAAATATTATTTGTGTTTCTGAGTTTCTGAGAATGTTATTGAAATAGAGCAAAAAATAAATACCGTGCTTAATTTTGCATGATTAGAAAGAAATGTATTTTCTATCGCATGCATGTTCTTTTTTCGTAATTAATAAGATAAGATTTCTACAATTTTATATTTTTATTCGACATATTTGTTGTACTCCAAATTGTATCAATTTAAGATTCAGCAGATGCACTGGATGGATATTAAATATTAAATATCAAATATTAAATAAATTTATTAAATATGATATTCGATACCATTTTCTTTCTATTACCTTAATAAAACAGAAAAATAAAAATTGCGCAATGAAAAGAGAGAGAGAGAAAGACCGTATAATTAATAAAATGCGTTGTAAATAGTTTGTTAATTTGTATAAAACTGCCAGAATCTATAAGATTTTTTTAGTTATTAAAAAATCATAAGGATGATAAAGTATGTTAGTGTTTTATTCGAAACGGGACAGATCTGCAATTATATAAAGTTAAAATTAAGAAGGGATCGATGAATTTCAGAATAATATTGTAAAAGCGCGCGCAATTGTCGAAACTGCACCTACATGATCCAATTTTATTGCGATCCAAAACTCATCAAAAAGACGTCTCCATTTTTCTGCATTGAATATGTATCATAGACATAGCTTATCTATGGAGTATGTCTGTGGATAATTTTAAAAGTTCCTAGAGTTTTCTCCGATCGATAACCAATTACGTGCATCTGTGTTTCTGACTGGAAAAGACCCGGTATAGTTACGGCATCTTTACCACTTTATTATGTGTTTATTTGTAAATTGAAATTTTACTGATGAAAAATAAGTAGTGAAATTGTTACAATGTTTCGCACAGTGAGTATTACGATCACCATATTCTATACAAATAAGATATGTAATAAAAATGTGAAGCCCATGAATTACATAGTGTGTCATTTTTTAGGTTATTTTACAAGCACGCAATCAAGTCGCCCGGTTAAACAATGTACGATACTCGTCACAAGAAGTGAACGAGGCCACGAATATAGAAAAGTGTAAGTACGCAATGATATCAGGAAATCATTTGTAAAAGAAATCCTAAGAGAGAGTATTTATAATTAAATAATTTTCTAATTTCTACTTATATGCAGAATAGAGAAATTTAATGCCACCAATTTTAAGAAGAAATTTCCTTTTTTCTTCATAGGTGTAAATAATGTAATGTTACTTGGAAGAGTTGGGGCAGATCCTCAGAAACGTGGAAGTGCTGAGCATCCAGTTGTAATATTCTCCCTTGCAACACATACAAATTATAAATATGAAACAGGTATACATATAATCAACCTAATTCTGGTATTAAAAACATGCAATAATGTTATGTCCAAAGGAACAATTATATTAAAGTATCTATTTATTTCCAGGTGATTTTATGCAAAGAACAGACTGGCACAAAGTATGTGTCTTTAAGCCTAATTTAAGAGACGCTGTATATAAATATCTGAAGAAGGGTCAGCGAGCGATGGTAAACGGTAGAATAAGCTACAGTGAATTTAAAGGTACAGATGGAAACGTATCTTCTAGTACATCTATCATAGCGGATGATGTAATATTTTTTCAATAAAAAGTTTTTAATGTAAACAATACATATATTTTATCTTTTTTAATAAAATTAATGCAGAAATAGTTATTTCCCTTTTATTCTGTAATCTATTATATATGGACAATTAGATATGTGAGAATGACTTGTTTAAATTATATTTTTGTTTATAAATTTCAAACATTAAATATTCAAAATTCAATTCCAAATTTAATGTTGTTGATAGAATCCTTGCTGTAATTAAATTTACTAAAATTTGTAACATTGTGATATCTAAATGCATATTAGATCAAAAATTAATGTTTGAAAAAAATTTATTTTTAGCAGATTGTATTTTGGATGAGTTGAAAGAATAGTATACGTACCTTCTTAATAACTAAATAAGTCTATATTTACAACATTCATTATTTCATGTACTCTTCATATAACAACTTATATAATAAAACAGCTCTAATTTCTAGAATTTTACACGTTTTATACACGCGAAACGATATATAAACTTCTCCAATCTTAGATGCATATGCATTGTTTCGCACTATTATTATGTCTTCATATATGCTGTTACATACATATATATAACATATGTTATAAATATATTTATATATTATATATATACACATATTTATATAAATATATTTATAAATATATATCTATTCATTTATATATAAACACTTTCACTCCTCTGACATTTGTGAAAATTATTTACATGATTATAAAGAGAAAAGATATATATATATGTACATCTATAATGATATATATACATATCACACATATATCTTTCATATATGTATGTATATATATATGTATATACATTTTTATAGATATATATATATATTTTTTTATCTTGATAACATCACGCACAATTTCTAGATAGATGTTTCATCTAGATATGTGTAACATGCACACGCGTTTTACTTGTATAATAATTCCTATTTAACTATGTAACTCTTTCTCTGCATTATATAGTATAGAGATCACAGTATACAAGAAGCCAGATATATTTCTCAATGTCATTTTATATCATACCTGTCTCATTCATTCTTTCTCATTCGCTCATGCTCTTTAATTCTTTCATTTTCTCAATTTTATATTTTCAAGTGCAAAAATACAATTAGCAATCTTCTTAAAATCTGTTTCCTAATTGTATATGCGTCTTGTTTCCTCGCATTTTTTCTACTTCTCTTACGGACTTTTGTGGTTTATTTCATAGATAAACCTCGGATAAAGAGTCGTGGAATGTAAGCCACAATCACACAGGCAACAAACATAGAAATTTCGAATATAAATTTTGATAGTAAAATATATGTATATATATATATATTTTTTTTCTATAGATAAATTTATATATTCTAACTCTGGCCCCGAATTTCCATAAAATTCTTGCACTACTCTTCTAATATTCATCTTATCTTTCGTTCGCATTTACAATTCATTAGTTCAGTTTATATACAGTTCCTACAACGTATAATCGATTATACGACACTCGATTATGGCGCATCCTTGATATAACGCATACATCGAGCATAAGGGATACAATATTGGTTCCAAAATCGTGATATACCGGTTTTTGGAACAGTCGACTAAATACGTTAAACGTTCTGTTATTACAGCAAATGTTCTTGGCACAAATACTTCAAAGTAACGGAGAACCGTTTCGGCGCATAAACAGTAAGAGCCTGAAAAAATTCAATTAAATCTTTCCTTTAGAATCTGATTTCACAGATATAATTATTGAACTGTCATGAAAAAGATTTTTTCAAGCTCTTTGTACTTCGGAAATTATGGAAACGTTAATAACGTAATTTTTCTGTGATGCACTTACACTGAATGTCTCAAATCAAGTAGAGTCTCTCTTTGGGATGGACTGCATTCATGAACTACGCCAAAAAAATAAAGTCGTACATCACAGAACACATACTTAAGATTAAAAAAAAAGAAGAAAAAGAGAAATGTGTAAGAAAGGAAAGACCTGGTAACAGTTCTCCTTCTGGCATTCTTTGTACATCGTCGTATGTATGTTCTTAAGTGCACCTAAGACTGTAAGTTTCACACATATATCTTGTCGTTGTAAAAGTGAAAAGGAAATTGCCTGGTGGGTGGTTTCGCCCCATTGAGGAGAAAGCGGGAAAATGGATATGGCGGAATATCCGCAAAGATTCAGCTTCACATCGAAGCGTCTATTATTATCGATATTCAACGCGGATCTATGTAAGAATGGAAAGGAAAGAAGAGGAGGGAGCAAATCGTTATCCGATTTGCATCGTGAGGGATATACTCTCTTCTTGCGTTTCTTATCACACTCTTACACATAACGAAAATGGTGAGAATTCTTGCGTGATTGCAACTTTGAATCCCCGACAAACACATAGAACTGGGCACACAGGGCATAAAATTTAATTTATTAGTTCTTAAAGAGAATCCTCATCTTAGAGCGTCAATGTGCTTTTGTGAATAAACGAAAATACTCGCTTATTTTCTTCCATTCTGACGATTATTCTTAGAAAGTCTCATATAATATCAGAATTGTAGCTTTCACTATGTTTTGTCTTGTAATTTATACTTCAAATACAACGTTCTACGATTTATTAATGATTGCAAAATCTCGAGCTATCAGCATACTTCTCTACATCAATAATCACTGGATTTCGAGATTAGATCTTATCTTATCTTCATCATCGCCTCGTTCTTCTTGAGCCTCGTCAACGGATTACGCTTTTTCTCGTTTTTGTGTAAGATTTTTGTGTATTTTCGTACAGAATTACTTTCTCATCAAACCGATGAACCAGACGGAATCGATGTTCGCTTGATCGAACTCCAATTTCACTCTGCAATCCGTCGATCGATTGCTGATGTGGAACCCTTCTTATGTCGAGGTCATTTCGCCGTCGGTTCCCAGTGTTCCGCTGTGCGATTAATGATCATGCACGATCATTGCGTTCCTACCATCGCTAGGTCCCGCGTCACTTCCTCTCTTCCGGCTCCTGATTGGTCTTAACGAGATTGTACGCGTGACTTCTGTACTTGGCAGGTGGGTCGTGCAACGATAGGGGCTGCTGCTGTTCGCTCGGCTGGTTCATGCTGGACATCGAGAGGTCCGTAGGCATGTCCGCTTCTGGTTCCGCTTCGGGACTTCCGGAAAGAGCTCTTTCCTCCTCTGGTTCCGATTTTATTCGCATCTGATGACGCAGCGATGATATGTTCTTGATGTTCTTCAACTCGATCGAATTACGCAAGAATCTGCAAACAACATGGAACCCATTGAATTTTTTTTGCCGAAAATAATTTTTACATATTTTAAATATGGAGAGAGAAATGTGAAACTTCTAAAGTTATTCTTGCACAATACAACAACAAAAATAGATTTTGATATTAATATTTTATTATTTCAAAATTAAAATCTACTCATCATACTATATCTCTATAGCATTTTTTTCTATGATAGACTTAGTATTCATTGTAACAATACTCACTGATAACAATGTCGTTCGCCTTGTACTTTTCTAAGTATGTTCACGCGATAGTAATAACGTAAAGCTCTGCTCATTTTGTCGTAATTCATAGAGAGATGATTTTTCTGGATGCCCCAGAGTCGCGCCAGACCAGGTGGATCGACGATCTTGAAAACGCCAGTTTCCCGATGTTTCCACGAGATATAATGCTGGTACCGTTGTGCGGGATCGTTCAGCAATTGCTGAAGGAAATCCCAGAGCAGTCTTCCGTCTAAACAGAACGGCGGAAATTGTGCTACAATGTGAATAACAATCATGGGAAAATTAAAACAACGGTATTTCGAGATTCTATATTTAATAAAATGTTCCGCGTGCTATGCGTGTCGTCCGATATTAATTAATAATTCAAAAACATCAAAAGGGTGCTGGGAAGATTATGGCTTCTCTTAGTTACTTTTCGTCGATATAATTAAAAATCGCGAGCAGATACTAACTGGTGTTGGGCTCCGAGGAATCATTGGGGAAGAATTCTCTGGTCGCGCTAGCGGCAGTCGATCGGAAGGCACCGGGCGTGAGCGGCATCAACTGGTGCGGTAACGTCGGGCTCGGCTGATCCTTGACGCTCACTTCGCTGAACCTTTGTGTCGTCACGGCGGTCGGTGTAGCCGGTGGGCTGCTGTTGCCGCTCGACACTTGGTGAGTGTTGTCCTCATCCGAGTCGCTCTTGTAGACCTGCGTCTGATTTGCGTCGGTGGCGTGGCTGGGTGAGCCCGACTGACTGTCCACAGACGGCGCCGGTGATAGCGTTACCGAGTTGGCCGACATCAACGAGACGAGATTCGAGGCGTACGGCGGTGTCTCCGTCCACGTTGGCGTAGGCGGATGTGAATGTGGACTAAGCGGATATGTGGACGGTCTGGTCGGTGTCACCGGACTGTTCGGCAAGCATCTCTGTAGCTGACTGTAATCGCGCACCAGCATAGTCAGCACGTTGTGCAGAACGTCGCCAGCGCCCGGACATCTCTCGCCCATGTCGGCCTTGGTCAGCAAGCACAGGGCCTTGCCATTCATCTGGAACACATCCATGTCGAACGGTGGCAGGTCGAATTCCCGTTCGGCCCACCGCAGGAACGCCGCTACGTCCTCCCGCGACCACAGTCTAGGGTCGGATACTGAAAGGAGAGAAGATGCCGTTGGTTGCATTCGCGGTGGCCTTTGTAACCACTATGCGGTTTAACATCGTCTATACGTTTATAATTAATTCACTAATTTCTTTAACAAAATCAACATATTAATATTAATACGAATTAATCTAAAGGAATAGAAGCAATTAAAATAAAGGAAATATTCTTTAGTTTCGTTTTCATTCAAAACAAATTTCATACAGAAATTTTATGGGGTTGAAAATCGGTTCATGGAGTGAAACTTGAATTTTTTTGTAAAAGGAATAAACCTAATTTTATAGCACTTACCCAAACTCGTTGGTAGATGAGTTTTAAAGTCCAAAAGAGGACTGGGTGGTGGATGCGTTGTAGGCGGGAAACCCATCGAGGGCGCATACTGGGCCCTCCAAAGGGCCCAGTCCGGACATAAGGGCAACGATATACTCGGGGGCAACCGAGGCTCCATTCCGGCCATTCCGCCCGCGGCGGAAACCGGCGGTAGCTGCGATATCTGAATCGGTGGCAACAATTTCATAACACGCCCTTGGATCTTCTCTCTAACAATGGCTTCTGCAATAGAAGAAATAAATTAAATTTATTAACATGTCTGATTTTTTAAATTCTTGTGATTTGTACGAATCTTGTGCGAATAAAGTAGCTCGAATATATTTATTTACACACACAAACACACACACGCATGCACGCACGCGCGCACAAATGTAAACCGATTTGCGTATGTATAATATAATCTTGCAAATACTTTATATTTGTACAAAATAAATATGTTCACATGATTTAATAATTATTTGAATATTTTGACAGTATTCTTCAGTTAAATCATGATATTAAATCAACTAGATGCAACATCATCGTTCGATGCTTAGCGAGCGTGTAACATGAAACGATGTCGGCGTCATTTCGACGCTACAGGCGGAAAGTGATCTCTATATTTATTTGCGACCATGGAGACGCAACACTGTGTGACGTAAAGTGTAATCTTCCGTATCTATACCGTCGAAAATCGATCCCTGATATATAGCGCTTTACCTCGTCTAACGATCGGCTCGTCGATGTAGAACGACAGAAGATAATAGCGCCAGATTACAGTTTCACATCAGCTTCTTACAACGTGGACGTGAAACAAGCAGGATGATTCAAGAAGAGAGGAGAAAGACACACACATAAGATGAAGAGAAGGGGAAAAGAAAAGAGAAGCGTCGCGACGGCGGCGTTTCGAGGCGTCGTCGTTCTCCATTTCCTGATCGGTGATCGGTTCGCAGACGTTCATCGACTATTAGCATAGAATGTGAGGGCATAAGAATGAAAGCCGGCAGGAAACGTGGATTTACATAACGTATTTCCATCGACGTCGACGAAGCTATTTCCGTTCCCGACGTCGCGTCGCGTCGCGTCGGCTCGCGGAGACTCGAGACCGGCTAAGCGAAACTCCTTATAGCCAACATCGAGACTCTCAGTTTCGAACTCGAAATGAGCTGTTCATTTTGAAATCTCTCCATTTAATCGCTTCCAGAATCTCGGTCTTTTAATTGCGTTTGTGATATACCGGAAACTAGAATTGTCTCATAGTTTTAAATAAAAACAATCTTCAATTTCAAAGGTTTATCATTAAAATTCAAACTGAGAATCATTTCGTAAAGTTTATATCAGTTATTGTAGGATGAGAAAAGTTACACATCTTGTGATCTGGATAGCATTGATACAGAAGACTTTGCAATAGCGTTAGAATGTAAACAAAAAGAAGTTAATTGGAAAGGTATAAAGCAATGTAGCTTCTTCATCTTAGTAATAACATTATTTGCATGATAATCATATGTTTATAATCGTGTATTCGATTATATAGATATAATTATTAACGTATCGGTGCGCGATTGCGCTTAGTATGTGGCATGTATAGTAGCTCTTATACTTTGACTCGTGACATTGTAATACAAAAAAATAATGGTTACGATCTGATTTAATATGTCTTGTAACAAGCGGACTTACGATAGGAAAAAGCCTATTGACGTCACCGTGCGTTCGATATTATCGAGGCTATATAAAATTATACGTAACAACTATTGTAATATAATACTGTTATGTTATTGTCGTTTTACATATTAATATTACGTTGTTTGAACATGTATTTAGGAATACACGTCAAGTAATTCTATTCTACACCTTAGAAAAAAATGTTTTGCTTTGCTACGCAGATATAAAATACTTTCATTTTAATTTATCTTTTTTGATTACTTCTCTATTTTTTTTTTAACCACTGCATTTGTTACATCAATTATGGCTTTAAATAAAAATAAACGCGAGTAAAAATTAATTTTTAATCTCTTTGGAAATGAAGTTTTATTTGGCTTATTTTTCATTCAAAATTTGCTGATCGTTGGCTTCCGAAATATTTTCAATAAAAAACTCTCTTTCGTGACGCTTCAGCGGAAGCTCTTGGCGGCACAATTGCGGCTCGATGCTCGCTTGAGAAGAAAAAGAGAGAGAGAACTGCCCTGAGGGAAGAAGGCAGGAACCTCGGCATGCGAAGGTCGATGTGCCGTTGTCTCGCACCAGGAAATCCTGGTCGTCTCTTCGGTCTCCCTCCTTCTCTTAAATACCACGAATAAGCGAGCGGCCTTACACTCAGGTGCTCCTTTCGATTGACAATTTTTTGCGACTCGACTAATTAAAGCGGCTACTTGAAGCGGTGTCGAGCGATGAATCCGAGGATAGTCTTCGCATCGCACCTGCCTCGTGATATTGCTTCTACATGTTTCTTGATGACTGTTTGTTCAAATTACAAGACGAAAGATCCACAAATACGAATCTCTTTCATGGGACTTAAAATCGATCACCTTAGGTAATAAAATTTCAAAATACCGGTTTCGCAGTTTCGATCGAGACAATTTTAGCGTATCGGAATGCGCTCTTGAGATATGGATAATTATGATAATTACGATAATTACGAGACGAGGAAAATAACAAGAAAATATCGGATTCTGCGATTCCGTTCGCATGTTTCTCCTGCGAACGTTCTTTTTTTAGGCGACAGAAGAAAGGAGAACCGACCGCTTCGCGGATCGCGGCGGAAGCGACAGCAAAAAATTGCAGTAACCGCGACTTAGACTTCCGGTACGCGACTGAAGGATGGAGAACACACCGGAAGCGCGTTCGATCGCGACAACGAGGTAACATTGACATTTCCGCGTTGCCTATTTCTTCGTGCCACGTCACGAGCCGCCAATACCCGTGTAATGTCTGTTTGCGTAATATATGTTAGGTTTTTAAAAACTCTTGAATTCAAAGAGCTTCTCCTCTTCGTTTTCAAACATGAGTCTCAATTATTCTGCTCTTTTACAAATTTTAACATAATTTGAATTACATGACATAATTATACATGTAAATATTTTAAATGACAAAATATTTTAAATTTTAAACAAGATAAAATAAAAAATGAATGTTGAATACAATGTTGCTTAGGTTTAACTATAATTTGAGTGATTTTTCGTTTTCTTATAGTTGTGTCGAGATAGAGATAAAAGAATAGAAACTAATTCACGAAGCAGATGAATTCCGCAGAATTATCTTTTTCTATCGTTTAGTTTTTTCTTTTCTTCAGTCTTATATCTCTTTCTCTTTCTTTTTCCTATTTCCCTCTGTTTCTCTTCTTCATTCCCCGACATTTCTATTTTTTTCTCAATTCAATAGAGTTCCTGTCACGCGGAGGACCTGCAGTGACCTTGATTATACCGTCTTGTTTACGATCGATCTTGCAACTTAACGACCGGGTTTCCCGACGTGAAAAAGCTCTCGACCGATCGTCGTCGCAAATGTGTTTACGTTGTCGCGTGTCGAATAGCTCGGAAGTCTTTATGCACAATAGAAGCGAGTGCGATAATCGTTTGCGTGTAGATAACACAGCTCAGATAGTAACTATCATTCGCCATCACGTATCGTGACAGCTGCGTATGTCGTGCCGACATGCAAATAGGTATTACCGGAAGCGGACTTCGATTCACCCGCGTGTGTCGCGGAAGGTGCGAATGAGCCACGTAAATGAGCTAATTAAAAGAATAGAATATTCATACGGATGTATACTCTCGTAAGCGTGGCATTGCCAAAGTACGCACCTCGCTTTGCGCTAACATTATCACGCCAGCGCGAAGATAAAAAACATTAAAGTAACATATATGCATTCGATAATAATAATAATAATAATAATATTCGCGATTCATCTTCCACGTCTTTGAATCAGCGATCTTTTTTTCCCTGCGACGAGACGCGATGATTGTATTTAAATCGAACCGACCGCGAGTTGAAATGCATGAGGAGGTGACACCACGTGTTCCTCATGTGAAATGTCGCAATCTGCGCACAGCACAGGCGGTTCGTCGAAAAACACGTTCGCGGAGCGAGCGATAAAACGTAAAACGTTTTCTCCTCTCCGGGCGACAATTTAATCCCCGTCAGTCAAACCCGATACGCCTCGAGGCCGTAATCGGTCAGCCGGCGGGTCGGTAAAGGATCCATGACTAGACCTCGTCGCATCCACCTTGTCGTCTCGGTCTCGTCTTTCTGTAGGACATCGTTATGTTGCTCCTCCTCGTCGTTGTCGTCGTCGTCGTTGTCTTTCTACGTCGATTGTCGCGGTCCTCTTAATGTCAGAGGTTCGTTATGCCTTATTCATATCGGTACGCTGACACGTACACACAAACGACGAGTTGCGTAACCCGCGCATGAGGAAACGACATGTGCGATTTGTTAAGATTAACACGCGCACACGCACGCACGCACGCACGCGCGCGCGCGCGCACACACACACGCACGCACACACACACACACACACACACACACACACACACACACACACACACACACACACACACACACACGACACGCATACTTTCGCTCGCGATATCGCTCGACTCGGTACCATTGTTGCGCGATGCAAAACGAGTCTCCGACGATGACTTTCTTGATGCATACACTCCTACATGATACGAAATCTTGGGCGTTCACCAACGAGTGATAAGTGATAAGTCGTATACAAGTAGGATCGTACGTATAAAATAATTTAAACGTATAATGTAATTTATATGAGTTTATACGTTGGTAATAAAGACGCGATAAATAATACGTTACACATAGATTAATTGTTAAGAATAAAAATTAATTTAATTTAAAAGATTTTTATCAAAAATATATCTCATCGATAGATATACCAATTCCTAATTTATACATTTTATATATGTTGAATCAATTTCTCACAATGAATAAAAATAAAAAAATCTGCATAAACAAGAAAGATATTTATGGACTCAATGGATCAATTATAATCTTCAAGGATTTACTGTAATAAGTATGAAAAGCGTTTTTAACAATCTTTATCTTTATCTAGGAACGAGCTGATGATCTCGCAAAAAATTACGATCCGAGCAGTGTGAACAACTTCGTTCTGACGTCGGCATCTCGGGTCGAGAAGGAAATAGGTAAGTACCACGTATCCGCAGATGCACGCGTGTACACGTATATACGCAATGACGGATCGAACGCACGCGGATGTTTCGCAACGTCGGGAAAAGCAAAAAGTCACCATGTGTCAATAAGCGAAGACAAGTCGCGCGTTTCGACTCGCACATCGTATCGCGAAATGATCATGAACAATGATTAATGTGCATTGATAATACGATATCGTGTGATAACAATCGTTCTCGTCAATTACACGCTGATCATTTATTAGAGCGGATCGGTCCGCCGTATATCGATAATTAAGCATAAACGGCACAGACGCGTCCACGTATCACGCTCCCAGCGTAGTATAATAATCGTTGGCAAGAATCGCTCGGTCTAAACGGTTATTCGAAAAGAGAGTTCAATCGCGAGTGATAATTATCGCGAAGCCCCTGAAGAGTTAATGAAAAATATTTCTACGAACGCGATTAATAGTACGACGAATGAATCACGCAGGAGAGAAATTAAAAACAGCTATCGACACAATATTATCGATATTTAAAATGTCGTATTGATATCAGCTATGATTTTCCTTTTCTATTTATTTATTTTCGTGCGATTTTGTTAATTATTTTATTTTGTTTCACGTGCGGTTGCGTGTGGTGATGAAATTCGGAAAAAAACATTGCGTGGCGCAGCGGTATTCCCTATTCCAATTGTTCGCCAATTGAGTAAAAATAACGGGTATCGATGCACGCCTAAGGCGACGGTGGGTGACGTGCGTCCATGTGCGTATGTTTGCAATTTCGTATAGGTGCACGTCTGAAAATACAACCAGGAAGAGGTATATACAAGGAGGAAGAGGTACATACGAGGAATTGGTGGAAGGAGGAAGAAGGAAGGTCCTTGGCGCGCGTTCGTACCAGGATTTAAGATTTATCATGTATAACGTACAAGAACGCGAAGGAGAGCCTTATCTCTTCCCTCTCTATTGGACACCCGCTTCGCGTTTCTTCCTCCTCGCGCCGTACCCTTCCGGGTTTCTTTACTTCCTGTTTCTCTTCCTCTCTCCTTCTTGCCCGCTCACATGCGCGCATGCACGTGGACGCTTTATCGGCCTCTGTCTTTGTCCGCCGACATCGAGGTGTACTACCGCGCACGAGTGATTAATACGGCTATATACCTGCGCGAGATATGTAAACCGGCGCGGTAATTAGTGAACATTGTAATAATGATAGTGATTTTTGACGGTTCTCCACCTCGCGCATCCAAGATTTATTAGCACCCCCTTTTGCTACGTTCACCTTTCTTTTCTTAACGCGTTATTTATAATATTTCTGAAAAAGCGCATACTCGTTTCAAGATTTTTTACTTGTTTTTTCTCGCTCTCGGTATTTTTATCTCTTCGCGAGTCTTCCACTATTTCTTAAAGTCCACGACTTTATTATCAATTTTTGCCGCACTTTAAACTTTAACGGATGATTTATATGTAGTAGTTATTCCGGTTAGATATTGTTGTAATATAGGATTTCAAATGTCAACGTTCATTGTTTGCTGTGACGATCGATCAGTCACTGCGTTGGATGTTGCTTTGGCGATAACAGTGCGCTATTGATAATATAGCCTCCAGCGTCGCCTCGATTTTATTCGGAATATCTATAGACACTTTTATAAAAATTTGTATAGATAATGTCGATAAACTCCAAAAATAACATCCGACAAATTTAGTAATATTTATATATTGACTTTGAACTATCTTCAATTGACACAAAGGATGGACAAGATGTATCACGGTATCAAACAACGATGTGTGTGAGAAAGAAATAAAAAATAATAATAGGAAGTAAATCAATAAGTGAATAAAAAAAGAAATAAAAAAGAAAAAGATTTTCATTTCTATGTTATCCGTTAACGAAAGACTCGCGATCTCCTCGCGGGAGGAAAGTGGAAGTTTCCGCGAAGTCCAAATATCGACGCAGGAACGATTACAGGAAGATAAGCCGCAATAAGGAAACGTATGCGCGGTGCATGACGCGTTACTGATGCTTCAGCGATGACGCCGTTGACCCGCCTTTTAACGCGACTCGCATGCAGTCTTCTTTCTACGAAAGAAAATAGTTTTCTTTGTACGTATAGATAATCGACTAATCTTATCACGCCGGTATCTTCTGCCAAGAGGTCTAAAGCTGATCGACCACGGCGATTTTAACGTTGAAAATGCTTTCCAATGAAATAACTGTTGTTCTCGGTAAAATAATAGGTATTTAAAGTTAATATTAACCCTTGGAGTGAACACGTGAGTCACTTGTGTTGGACCTGATTTATTTCTATTGCACCTGATTTAAAAAATGTTGAAAATAAAATTATTAAAAAATATTTTTTTTGCAGCTCACAATTACATTAAATATTAATTAAAACTTCAAAGAAAATGTGTTTTTCATAATTTTTTACGCAGTCTAAGTGTAATATTAAAAAGTAAGGCCAGACTCCAGTAACCCAAGTGTTCACTAATACAATGTCGCAAAAACGATTCGCTCTAAGAGTTAACGAGAATTGTAGCATCCAATGTAGCGAACATCGGTCTGTTCGCTTCAGATTTTGATTTCTACGCCGCCGGCGTAACATTAGGAGGAACGGAGAGATCACTGCCGATCTTACATTAAAGCGTTCATTGATACGAAAGAACAAATTCATTAACGTTAAAAAGTGCGCGGTGGCATTTCGCGTTATCTTTGCGCACCATCGGCGACGGCGATCGGCAGTCACGCGGCTGCGCTGCGAGTTACGCGCTGGCCGCGTAATCGTGCGTTACGCGTGTTGCACGCGTAAACACGGATCCGGGTGTCCGCAGGCTGGCCTCCGAGCGGTACCGAGATCGACCGGAGAAAGTCGAGCGGTCGAGAGAAGTGCAACGGAACGAGTACGCGGTAGCGGCTGAACGCGCGACGTTCTCCACTCCACCTTCCTCGTCGTTCCTCGTCGCCCGTTCTCCTTCGTTCTCGTTTGCCCGACTCTCCCTTCGCTTTTGTTACGACGGGACGCTCCGTAAATATCCGTCTGTACTCCTCGTGCGAACATATCGCGTTGTACGAGCATTAAGTCTTTCCGGATAGAAAAGTCTGAGCCAGAAACATCGAAACTACGCTGCACGACAGTTGGAAAATAGTTTAGATAACTTTCGTTTAGTAGGTAATGTTTGTAGACAAAGATGTATTCTTCCAGAGAAGTTGAAGATATGATCTGACTCGAGTTTTTGCAACATTAATATTTACGATTCGCGAATATTTTAATAAATCAAATACACTTAACGTCTGCTTGTAATTTGTGTAACTATTACCACTTTTAATTATAGAAACGCATTTGCAGAGATTATCTACTTAAGCAAAAAGTTTATCGACTTTCCGATTTGCCAATTGCATAACCAATTTATTAAGGATTAAATACATGACGTTTTTCACTTCATTATAAAATTATACATCTGTTATTTGCGAAGCTGATTTGCAAACCGCTAATTTAATCACTGAAAAAAGATTAGATATTGCGATACAATAAGAATTGAAAAATTGTGATAGCAATGAGAATAAACTTGACGCGTTAAGTATGAAGAAAACGAACCTCAAACTTTCGACGAGTGGCTAGAAAATCCGTTGTCTAATTACTTTTTGCTGGAAACTTGGTTCACCAACTTGTTGGGGTGAATTTGCGCGTGACGCATCGAGCTTGCGATGATCGAGGATACTCGAGTTCGCTGACCAGTCCAAGGTCATGTAGAAAAAGACCCGGACGACTTTTCAATCACGAGCTCCTCTAAGCAATTCCGCTCTCGGGACTTTTTAACTAACGAATCAGTGAACGTCGCGGTGTAATAAATGGCGTCAACTTCTCTCTCTCTCTCTTTTTCCCTCACATAATTTTCATTCCACAGGCGGACGCAGTTAAGGTCGCGCATGAAACGACGATAATCAGATACGCCGCGTTCTTTATCTAATCAGAAATCCAAATAATTTCCCATTTGCTCACTTGAGAAGCGGTAACATCCGCGTCTTTTCCTTACGGTAGCGACGGATACTTCGTTCTCGCTATAACGTGAAGAATATTTCTCGTTTTGTATCTTTCATTCGTTGTCTGACCAAGAACTTTTTTGGACGTATGAAACTTTTGTTTGAAACTGTGTTTAAATATTGTTAAATAATTGGCACACGTGCACTTTTCCAAGAGGAAAAGATTATGATTTTCTGAAAACACTCTTGGTACGTTTCAAATATTTCTCGGAAAGTACGTCGTACGGTTTCCTTTTCCTTGTCAAACGCAAAACATCCTCGATGATAAACTTTAAGTCGAGCCCTTCGTGTTGCGTTACTAAGTATTTATGCGTTTGACGCACGACAGGTATCGAGAAACGTGCACTATCGATGTGCGCTTATCACATGCCCGTGCTTCTCGCGTAAAACAGAAGGTGACTTAATCACAACGCGCGCGCTCACCGTCGCTCGAGGCGGAAGCGAATCTTCGTGATTATGGTCGATTCGAATCGCAAAAACATTATCGCCGCTTCCACGTCGCGCCGCGAACGTGCCGTGCCGATACGGAAAGCGCGAGATAATTTCACGGACCAGGACGGAGATAGCACGACGTTGTCGAGAGCTCCGATCGGTCGCCGATAAACCGCGAAATCTTGTTTTCCGCCGTGGAAATCGGCGAGATTGTTATTTCATTAAATATAGGTAACAATGGATGTTGGAATTTGCTCGGTCGGCAGCGGATCGTGTCCGAAGAATGCGAAAACTCTTCAACACGCTTGAATTTATTTTGATAGAAATATATCAATCGCAGCTTGATTCTTAAACTCGTGTAATCTCGAAAGATTGCAACGGATTCCTCATCGATTCACGGTCAAGGTCGATCATATAATCCTTAAGAAATCTATTAACAGCTGACATGGTAATAATAGACATCTACCATATAAATCCACGCTGTAAAATTGCCAAATCTTTGTGGAATTTTGACGATGTTTTCACAGAAAATATTACGATAATAGTTCGTACGAGGATTATTTTTCCACTTCATCTCTTCGGAACGCGAGCGTATACGTAAACGCGTGAGCTGGATACTATTCGATTTCTTCGCCTTATCGAGATATGGAACGAAATTCGGAAGTTGTGAAAGCAAAAGCGACACAGATGTACAGCTGACGCTTATTAACCGATTCGTCATGTTTGCGAGATTCCTTAGCGGCCTTGATTTTTCGACGTTTCATGACGACGAGAGCAATTGTACTAACAGAAGAGATATCGATCGGCTAACTTCTTAAGTAAGTTTAACCTTCCTTCCGATTGAAAATTTCCCAGGCCTTCCTTTTATCTGCTCCTACAAAGATGCCCGCATTCACGTAAATTTAGGATTCTTCGTTCTGATTCACAACCGTGAAATTATCGAATCCAGGAATTTTTACTGATCTTGAATTTCCTGACTATATCGATCAAGATTAATCGATAATCTGATGTCAATAACTTTGGCACATATTCATCATTAAATACTATTTATAACAGAATAATATTAATAATAGAATTTTATCGATACTTGTATACTCGGTATCCAGCGATATACAAAAAGTTATTTTTTATGTTTTGTAAGTATATGTAAAAATATATGTAAACATATGTAAACGTTATGTAAATTTCATTTCGATTTTTCTTTCTTTCGATAATTTCTTTTGACGTTACTGTAAGGATAGTTTGAAAAACTTATCACACATGACTCTACATGTGCTTCTTCCGTTTTTTTTCTCTCTCTTTCTCTTTATCGCGCCTGTTACACTTCATTTCTATACAGACACAAATTACGAAATATTCGATAACGCAGCAGTGTTCCACCTGCGCATGCACATAATTTCGCTTGCAATGCACATTAACAAGTTTGTAGATAAGCCTTTATCGGCAAGAAAAATATCGTGTCTTCCATGCCGAACGGTGGAAAATTGTTTTTTATTTCACAAGCGCTTTCGAAGTTCATCGATTTGTATGACGGTTGTTCGCAATTTCGCAAAGTTCCAAATATGTTTTCGTTAGATTCACCATAATTTAATGCATAATAATCGTTTAATAGCAATTGTGTAAATAATTTTGTCGCCTGATTAGACAATTTGTAAACTCCTGGAAAAACTTGTTCTAGATGTTCAATAAAATATCATCTATTTAGCCGCTGGTGGCGAAAGAAATGTGAAATAAAATAAGCGATCAGTCAGAGAGTGACTTTTGCAACAGCGTGGCGCCGCTCTTGCGACATCCAGCGATAACCCAGACTCGCGAATCGAAAAAATCCTGATGGAGCGCAGAATGTTGGAAAAATTACGAGGCGGAATTAAGTCGCGTGCGATTGTCTGACCCGACGCGGTTTAATTAAATATCATTATAATGATCCCTGTATGTGGGGATAATTTGCTACTCGTTAATTTGTGAATAATACGACGAAAAAAATTAGTGAGAGATTAAGATTCTGAAGTAATTTTTATTTTTCAATATATCGGACAAATCAACAAATAAAATAATTTAATCAATTAATAAATTGAAATCGGAAATAAAACAAGAATCATTTGTAATATTATTTGTAATAAATATGTTATATAATTGGTCGTTTACGACTCTCTTTTCGTCTTCATTTCATTTAGTGCGTTTCGCAGTGTTGACACAAATATATCCATAATTATCGAAGTATTAAAGTTTAGTATTTGAAGAATTTCGCTCATTGTGATTGCTCAGCTGCATAAGATAATGCGACGTTATTAAAGAAACTGGGCAAATAAAACTTGGATAAATAAAAACCGTGATCACGAATCGAAGATACCAATTGTCGTCAAATATTTTCTTCCTCGTGGCGAGATGACGCAATATTTTGAGAATCTCTCGTAAATGAATAAAGACGAGAGAAATCGAGGTTGCTTATTGGCTCATCTTATCTGCCAACATACGTAGGGTTTATGAAATTTCTTGAATAATCCGGTTTCAAAGAAGAATATTTTTAGTAATTTTATTTCGAGCCAATTACTTATATATTTAAGAAGATCTTTGATATAAAAAAAAAACGAAAAGTTTTAGAGAAATGAGTGCTTAATGAATGCGTTTCTCTCTTCGGTTATCGAGTAAATTATATTTTAACGGATATTTAATTAAAAATACTTGATTGATACAATAAAGATTAGAAAATCGCGAGATTGAATTAAATTCATTTTATTGCTGAGGAAAAAATCGATTTTAAATTCGATTAAGCACATCATCGGTGAAATATGCGAAATAACGTGAATTCACGTCTGTTAAATGAATTCAATTATTACTTCCTGTTCTTCATGCGCACAATCACAAAAAATATATATTAATTTAATGTAGGAAATGTAAAAAAAAAGGACCGAATCTCGACACGACGAGAGATTGAATCTCGACACGGAATGAAAGGGGAGCAGGACGGCGTGGACGTAGCTTAACCATGTGGGCTGCGCACTCGACCGATAAAACGACTCGACTCGACGACGTGTCAGTGACCCTTTCTCGTCCACCACCCCCTTCCTCCATTCGTCTCCTGCTTCTTTCCTCCGTGCCCTCAACACTCACCGCCGTCGTTCCCTCCAGCTTCGTTTTCTTCTCTCTTCTCCGGCTGATAGTTTCGAGGCACCTGCCCGCCAATGTCGACATGTCAGGCATGGTCCGGAACATGTTGCCTCGTGGAAATTCAACGGGAGATCGCCACAAGTCAGAAATGATCATTGCTCAGCCTATTATACGAGAGAGACACAGACTGCGAAAGATCTTTTAAGTTTATGCTCCTTAAAAGATTTTTCAAAACTTTTCCAAACATTTTTCCAAGTGATCGGATCGGAATTAGGTGTTTCGAAGAGGAGGATCAGAGAGATTCTTTCCTCTCGTAAAGAAAAAACCGAGCGTTAAGCGTAGACGCGGACTTGCAGGAACTTTTATAGATTGTAAATGCAAACGGTATTTTAAAGGAAAGTGCGATCGAGTTTAAATCCCAGGTCTCTTCGTAAGTGTGCGCCGCGACGGCCGCGATAGATTGCGATGCAATTACGCACGATCGCCGTCAGGTATATAAAATCACACGTCGGCAACACCTGTTGGCGATTTCGCACGCGTCTCCATGAGACGCGTTTCGCTACGCACGACCAGCGATTCCGGGGAAACCGACACTTGTCCTTATGCGCGTCCTCCGCGCTTTGCGAGCCGATCTAAGTTTGATTTACATCGATCTTGCCAGTACAAAATCGAAATGTCAGAGTTATGATGCCATGACAAAAGAATTCGCAGCCATATAATTATGCGATAACATGGATCACGTGTACGGAATTGCGTGGGATACAATTAATATATGTACTTAACACGTTACCATAACTATGGTGATTCTATTGCTCGTGTTATTTGATTATCCTCATTCTCCGGAAGAAAGATGAAGAATTTATGAAGAAACATCGCTTCTGTATCTTGCATCTCGGCCGAGACGGAAACGATCGCGCCGCAATGCTCTTGAGCTGGCGAACGCTGCTCGTTTCGAAGATCTCGAGGCAGATATGTCTTGGAACTGGATCCGCGTCGCCCTCGAGCGGTGTTCCACATGTTACTTCGTCACCAGGGAAATTCACATACACTCGCGAAAGCATTCGACCGAAAGGTTCAGCGCGGTGTCGGTATGCGATACACCGTTATTAAGAAACGGTCCTTAACAATTAGCACTCAAGGTATCATACCCGTTGATCACTCGAGATGATCTCGCATGTTTCAATCCATATTCCGTGATGTGCTTCCTCGTTTTACGATCTGCTTCCTTTCCGAAATACTCCAAAGGTTCGGAATTATTGAAGATTTATTTGCGTCCGAATAATATCTGCCCTCACTTGTGTAGCACCGAGGTGTTGTGTAGCGAGAGTACCGAAGCAGTCAGAAGGCTGCGACGAAATCGACAACCTGTTACACGCAGTCGATGACGTTACTCGACTGAGAACCACTGCCGGCCACAAAGAGAGCAGCGTGTGGCCTCCGACGCTGCACGTGCATGCAAGTAACGCCGGAAGTCGATAAAAAGCCTGGTTCACCCTCGGCATCGGCTACTCTCTCGTCATGGGAAACAGCCTCCTCCTTCCATTCCTCTTAGGAGGGCTCTTCCTCTCCCTACCTCTTTTGCGTCTTCATTTTTTTTCTCTATGTTTCTCTTTTGCTTTGACTATTCAAATGGTCCAAATGGTTCCAAAATTCTGAAAAGATTTATCACACTTAAGTGTACTATTCATGCTTGTTTTTTTCCAAGTTCTTGCCTTCGAGTATACGTCATTTTTGTCAGACGAATAAACGCAGTAAAAAATCGAAAAATGATTTCTTTAGAATTATAGATTTTATTTATTTATATAAAACTGAAACATCAATTAAGAATTGTATGTATCTAATTATTAATCAACGATTCGCGAACTTTTGAAATTGTGATACGAGTAAGATATGAAAGATTCTCATCAGGCAGCCTAGAAAGCCTTCTCTGGAGGATTAAGATATTCTGTAGGATTAAGGTATTCTGTAGAGAAAAAGAAAAGAAATGAAACTAAAAAAATGGTCATAAGTTTGCTTCCAAGAACCTAAATGCAAACATGTGCATCCGTGGTGCAGAGCACTCGGAGTAAAGCGAGGAGAAAGAAAGACGTGTTTGTATAACGTGTCGACAAAATACACTCTCTGCGGTCGCCTTTAATGACCAGTACGTTAAATACACATTACACTCGACGATAATAAACTTACAGCTATTAGCCGCAAATTTGTTTCAGCGTCATAGTATACAATATTTTTATATCGGATTATTTTAGTAAAAATGAATATTATTAGTAGAATTATAAATTCTAAAGTGCGTCAAAGTAATTTTTTTATAATCGATCTAATTATTATCTTAAATGCATCTTTTGTAATTAAATAAATTAAATTTAGTAAATTTCAGTAGACGAAGTTAGATTTCATTCATGTCACAATGTCGTAATAAATTGACCGTAAAATATATTAGCTTCCCTAATTCGTTACAGCTTCTAATTTATGCAAAAGGTCAAAGAAAAAATCGAAAGAAATATTATTGATCACTTTGTCATTACTATTGTGTTATCTTAATTGGAAGAAAATCAAACTTAACAAACTTGTCAATAGAGTACAAAATTTTAAAAAAGAATTTTAAAATAAAAAAACGAGACAATACGATATATATTCATCGTTATGATATTCGGAAAAAATATCCGTAAAAAAAGACAATAGAACTGAAAAGGGAACAGAATAGGAATTGACACGCAAAGAACCTTAGAGTTTAGAATCTTAGAATTAATAAAAAGATAAAATACAAGAGTAAGTTGTCGAAAAATCTTTTACACAATCAATTATTCTATTATTAATAATCCGGAAAGCATGGAAATGCATTTTCAATAAATCGTTGAATAATTTACTATTTTTTTGCTGAATTAGTTCAATTCCAACTAGGTAAATGTACAATTCAACAACGGAATTTGCAAAAACTGCAATTTATCTGCCATCCAATCACATTCAAAATTTTTAAAACTGAGAAAACAAAATAAGAAAAATAAAATCGCGCTAATAATCTAAACTAGCAGAAGTGAAGCAACACATTGAAAAAAGCGCAACATTTCTATATACAATACGTTTTAATTTTTTACGTCTCGTGCAAACTTACCTATGTTATATTAACGGACGTATTTATCGAGTTTATTGGCTCGTAGGAGACCCATCTTGCTAAATCGAGATCCCGAGAATCGCGCGTACAGCTCGCGGGAGACGATCGCGCCTAATATAAGCCAAAGGAATCGCGTCGACACAGGGGAAGGGCCGGCGTGTACCAGGAACGCGGATCTACGTCTGGTAGTAGCGCATATAAATACGCCACTAGGAAGTGCTTGCCAACAGGAAGCGTCCGCTGGGAAATGAGAAACAATAGTGCGACGCGGCGACCGCCCACTCTCGAGCCGCGCTAAAATCGACCGAATTTTCGCCCACCTTTGCTCTATTTTTTACTTAATGCCCGAATGCTTAACTGCACTTATTTCGCTTCTCTCCTATAACGAAAAATAATGCGCGTGAATCACCGGGTAGTGCCGTCATAGATTCACGGAAGTATAAGATAAAAGTAATTATAGAAATAAAGAAATATCTCTCTCTCTCGATCCGATTCTGAACTTAATTTTTCCAATCAGAAAAAAGAGAGAAGATTCACCATTTTCTTTCGTATAAGATTCGACGATTCGACGCGATCTTTTTGAAGAAAAGATCAAATGCGAACTTTTGCTTCTATGTATACCTAATACAACTCGTGTCGCACAGTTTAACGAGAAACATGACAACGCAACGATAGTTCATGCATGTGCAATATCTTCTATTGCACGATCACTCGTGCAACACAACGAGCATGCTCGGTCTAATGCGCGACCTACAGACCAAAAGTAATTAGTATGCTAAACTATTTTGTCGGGCGTATGCATCGACCGGGTGGCGCAGATAGCGGAAAGTTTTACGTCAGCCGTATGAATAAACGATGGCCGGCACATCAAAATAGATTCGCGTAAAATTATTCAGTAGGCCACGTGACTGACCGGCCCGGTATTAATCGATATTACATGAGTATTGAGGGGACATGACTCGATCGACGGCTTTACGAGGGAGAGATTATTTAGAGCGGCAAAATGATGTCGCTTTAAAGCCACGGAACGAAGCGTTTCACGCTCTTTTCTTTCTTCCGGAAGTTTACATTTTGTAGGTAGTCATTCTAAGTCATGCGTATCTCGAACTGTTTATAATTCAATTTTAATATTTTCATGATATCGATTATATTTCGAGTATCTTCTAGAAGTAATTTAATTTGAAGGGTCTATCGAGATAGAAATTAGACGTGGTTAAATATTTAAATAAATAATATTGAAAATTATCGAAAATTAGTGTAAAAAAAATAAATAAGTAAATAAGTAAATTCCATTAACAATAATGTTTTATTAAATTAATTTGACCACTCTTTCAAAAGAATGCGCTTCTGATCAAAACTGAAAAGATATATCAAAATTAGTCAAGAATGATAACGAGTTCGAACGAGGTCACGATATCATTTCTCGCGGAAATGTTATTTTCACCGTCTGGAAAATACTGTCCTAAACGTTATGTAAGAATCGTATTCGAGGAATTGCGTGAATCCATGGACGCGCGTATTGTCTCGCCACTTAGTTCGTGAGATTGCGAATTGTTAAGCAACATCGATATTATAAATCTACGAGCAACTTGGCAATAAAGAGCCGAGACGCCACAAGAAAAACCACAAAATAAACGCGATTATTTCTAATATTTCGACATCTCGATATTCTATCTCATATTAGTTAAAATTTTGGATTAAGAATAATCTGCAAAATCATATTTAAAAAAATAATTATTTTAAAGTAAAAATATCTGACAATTTTATGTGAAATATAATTTGGAAATGTATATTTCTCTTCTCTTTCGTCGTTATAAATGTTAATATGTATTAAAATATTAGAATATTAACGTGCGTTCGTAATAATTATAAATTATTAGCGATTACATTACATTAATTAATAATAATATATGAATTATTGATCTTGTTTTTCAGAAATTTAATATAGTAGGTTTTCCCTTAATTATCATAAGCTACGCTGATATTGCATGTCGAGATTTAAAACGATATCGATGATATTGGTGTAATTTGTGATAATAGCACGAGAAAGGTTTCAGCGACGCTAAAGCGCCGGAACGGACAGCCTATTAAATTTAAACGCCTCTGGTCGTGGAAAGAAACCGGCCGCGAAATCCGTCCGCACGAGTATAAATATGTCGAGGAGGAAGTACGCGGCTATAATAATAGAATGGGCGGAGGTATGCATCTCGCGGAGAGAGGAACCTCGACGACGATGATGACGACGATAGCCGTTATTGCGACGAAGGCGACAAACATGACGAGAGAAGGCCCCGAGCGACCGCGTTAAACAAGTGTTGACCCGGTCGACGGAAAAGTGTTCCCAATAGCCGGGGAAATAACGCCGAAGAACGATTGGCTGTCCGGTTATTTATCGTAATGGAATAATGCGATCGTAGGTGCATGCGTGCGGCTGGCGGCGACCGTATCGTCTCGCAACCACCCATTCTGATAAAAGTCATCCATCGTAATAACGATAGGATGTCTCTGCTCGTCGCTCGTCAGTCGGATGCGGGTCAACGCATGATCGTGAGCATAAAGCAAAAGTAAAGAAAAGACATACGTAAAACATTAGGAGTTGAAAACATAACGAGATAAAAATTAAACAAAAATAAATAAAATCGAGAAAGAAGATTTACATAAATTCTAGTTAAATGTGTGTAAAATTATGAATTCTGATCTAAAATATAACAAAGATGTCTATTCGTTCCGTATAATTCTTAATAAAAAATTAACTAATTCTAGTTAATTTTTCGTTGGTTCAGCGAAAATTGATAATTATCGATAATATACAAATAATGTCCGTTATTATTATTGAAAAATTCGGCAACGCTGTTTTCACGATATTTTTTTCGTCCGACGGAACACGCGACGACGATTTATGTTCTGTAAACTGTTATTGCACAGCATTCAATTTTCGAGCGGAGTTTCACCCACTTTCGCTGTAATTATCATTCGATGTAAACCACCGAGTGTCCCGACTGTTCTCCGTCCACCAGCCGGAGACGATTTGATACGAGGCGAGAATAAAACAAGCCCCGTGGATTCTGTGTGGGGTCCACGAGGGATCGGCGAGGGAGACGGGTGGTGGACGAGGCAGGGATAGGAAGAACGAGAAGAAGGAAGGAGGAGACTATCGTCGTCTCTTGTCCCGGATCCGACTCGTAATAATAGTTATTTCGACGGTGAGGAATGCCAGAGTGAGCGCGAGCGTATGCGTGAAACGCGAGAAGAGAGGCGAAGAGAGAAATTGAAGAGAGGGAAAAGAAAAGAAGACAGAGAAAGAAAGAGACGCGATTGACAGCATAGCGCATTAAAAGAAAAACAAGAAGAAATAATACGCGCTGGAGTTTGAATAAAAATGTCTTACGGTATTTACATCGAAGAGCTCTCGTAAAAATATCGGAACAAATATGCCAAATTTAAAAGCGCTCCGTCGCTCTTTGCTTCCGAAATGTTCCACGGGGAAAAATTTCGCGGATGACAAAGGCGCGAAAAAAGCTCTTGGAGAAGATTTCGCGGCAAGATACTCAAAGCGAGTCGTTGTATAACTTCTTTCCTCGATTCCTTCCTTGTTGAGAATAATATTGCACTTCCGCGATATTTCACGACGTTCTGAAAATTAGTCACGGAAGTCTTCGTCCTCTAAAATACTTCCTCTCGCTAATGGAAACGTCCGTATTTTATTTACTGGAAGCATAATATTACGATTCAGCCTCTTGAGACTTATCGAGAAGTATCAATTCCTTTTCCTCCTGCCAGGCCACCCAATCTAAGAATTCTTTCGAACTATTTGAATGAAAAGGTTGAATGAAAAATTAGTTATTAAAAATTTTTCTAAGTAATTTTATGTAATTTGTTAAAGATTTTTGTTTTTAAAAACTTTAATAGAGCTTCTCTTTAATATATATCTCTCTAACATAGTATTTTTATTCAATTCATACTCATAATGTTCCTAACTTGTCTTTTTACGACTGTTCTATTATAAAAAATTTTGTATTTGATTTTATTGAATCCATAATTAAGAATAGCCATTACAAGACCCCACAACATTTCAATCCTTACACGCGCGCACACACGCACACACATCGAAAAATTAATTTAAAATTCTTTGTGGCTAAGAGTTCGCCACCTCCGGTTAACTTGATCAGCTGATTAAGTGTCAACTGTCCATTCTGGTCCATTCTGATCAACGACAAATGCGATTGGTTAGTTCCAAGGGAATAATTGGCCAATCAAGCTAAATGGAGATCAGCTCTAAGTTTCATCTTTTCATCGCTTTTTAATCGCCTGAAGCGCGCGGAAAGTGTGCAACGTCATGGTAAAGGCTAACCAATTTTTATTCCGTTCTCTCTTTCCTTCCTGTTCAGCGAAACGAATTCTCGACAGAAAGGAAGAGAAGAGAAAAGAGGATGAACCGGATATCATCGCATCATGGTGTCTTCTTATTAGATTTCTCGTGGTCACGCTATTGAAAGAGAAGAGATGAAAGAAGAAAAGATATTCGGATTTAGGTGTCTAACAAGAATGTCAAAAAAGATCCTTTTTTAAAACGTATATAATGGAGGTTCGGATGAAAAAAATGGACGTCTATTATTCTAACATCGGAGACCCCGCTGAGTTTCTAAAAGATTACAATATTTTCTTGACGTGTTTCGAAAAAAGTTATTTTTACCGTTGTCAAGATATCTACATGTAGTTCTCCTTTATTTTAATATCTTTATTTAATATTCAAATTTTATTTAATATTTAGGCAATATCTTTATTTTAATATTTAGATATGTTGAATATAGCAGCGAAATTTTGCTTGTGATGCAAACCCCTGCGAAAGTAATCTTTTTTGATAGACAATCTCTCTCGTTTGTAATTAAAACATATAAATAAAAAATAAGTTAATAACCTTTGCTCTTCTATTTTATTCATATCAAACATGTAGCGTCTAGATCTTATTCTTATTGTTCTTAATATTCCTAAATTAGATTGTCTCGTTTCCATTTTTCCTAAATGTTTATTATATTTACAAAAACGTGAATGTATATAATGTGCAATGTATAAAAGTATCCGTAATGTACTACATTCTGGTTCGTATATTTAAAAAACTCAAATGACTGCGGTTCAGTTATTCCTGCGGGAAGATAGAAAATTAGTACTGTAGAGGAAAAGTAATCCCATCTTACAATACCAAGTTGCAATCTTTTTGTTCACGAGTTTTTTATCTGAACATGACTTCACCGAGTTTCAGTAAGTTTAGAACGTGCAAAAATTGTAAAAATGATCGAAGTGTCGTAAATAAAAAGCTTGCAACACTTGGTATCGTCAGATGGGTTTATTTCGTCTCTACAGGGTCTTTAACTTTTTATCCATCAGATGAAGTTGCTTTATCTCTACGAAAAAACTTTATGTTGTATTAAAAAAAAAGAATTTTGTCGCCAAGACGCATAATATATAAAATTAAAAAATAGCGTCAAATAATTTCCCTCGAATCTCGCATCATAAAAATCACATCGCAAAAATCTGTCGCAAAAATCCGCCGGTAAAATTCAGCGCACGGACAACGAGACACCCTGTATAAACGTATCCGTTACGTAGCACAGGTGGACGGTAAAAGGACGTAAAAGTAATTGAAGGAACAGGATACCTATCGGAGAGACGGAGATGAACGAGGAAGAGAGCCGAGATAGGAAGCAGAGCGGGACAGAGGGAAGGGGAGACAAATAAAAACGCGAAGAGAAGAAACAGGGACACGCTGAGAAGAGAAAGAAAGAAGAGAGGGCGACGGAGACGAGAAGGACGAAACTCGGGGCGATTGCGCGAAGCGGAGATCCTCCTCTCGCTGCCTCTCGAGAGAGCAGAAAAAAAAGAAGGAGAGGTCCAAGGTCCGTGCTTCCGGTCCGGATACCGACCGGTTCTCTCGCGATACAGACGAGGAAGAGGAGGGAACAGAGAGGAAAGAAGATAAAAGGATCTATCTTCCCGTCCAAGCGCGAATATCCGCGTCGAGCAAAATCTCGGCGCGCGGGCAAATAGTTTCAATAGCGCTTATACATCTTACCTCCGAAGGAGTATTTAATTTAATCTTTCTGAGATACGAAAGTGCCGAAAAGTCTTACGAAAACACATACTCGAAAATATGTATGTCGTAAAAATGAACAAAGAAATATGTGAGATATTTATTTGCAAATCATAAAATATAATCTTTTTTAAACTTTTTTAACTGTTAATTTGTCTTTGAATAAAGAAAAATGTATAAAAATATCAATAAATTTCATTACAAAGATCCGTTTGTTAAATTTATGTATATGTCAGCGTTTTCGTAGAAGTTAATGATTCTGAAATTATAAAAAAAGTATAGAAGAAGAGCGTATGAAGAGAGGAGAGATCTCAATTAACAGCGATCTTGGCACAATTCGAAGTCGATGCTCTTTTACGCTACTCGATTGGAAATAATGTTCGCAATTTCCAATGACACGATTCATATTCGCGGATGTAGCGATTGAAATATAATTAAGGGGTTAAAGTCGTGAAATCGTCTCGCCTTGCAATAAAAATAAGAAAAAATGTCTGCAAAACACGGAAATTGGATCGTTGGTAAAATGAAAATATACTGCACGCTATTTGCATGGAAAGAACGATTTTACTAAAGTATCTAAAAATTTAGTTGGATATAGATTTAAAAATAATTTTGTTAAACCATCAAAATAATGATGTAGAACGCTTAAACATTTTTGACAATGTCGCAAAATATTTTAACATTCTAACAACCGGTTTGAATGTTCTATATAATCATTTTGATGGTCCAAACAAAATTATTTTCAGATCTGTATCTAGCTAAATTTTTAGATACTGCAGCAAAACTGTTCCTTCCGTGTGCTTATAATATTTTCATCAATATTTGCCAACTTACAATTAATAATTAATATTTTATCATACTTTGAACAATTGTTGTCTTAATATTCTATCTGACAAAAATGATAAAATATATTAATAAAATAAATAAAATATGAACTTATATTTATTTTGATACTTGAGACAAAGCTTACGCTTCTGTTTCATCAAAAGGAGAAAATTATTTGCGACGCTCGCTATCACCTTATTGTTATCACCGATAAACGATTATCGACCGAACGGCGATGACAGTGACGACTAAAATATACGACGGATCTACGATAATCGGTCGACGTGTGACAGACATTGATTATCTCTTGCATAATAACAATTCAGGGAGAAGCGACATTCATGCAACGCATGTTTCAAACAGCTTCTAGGAGTCTCTCTTTACAAGGAAAATTGAGATTCCAATAAAATTTGTATTGTAAACCAAAGAAATTTATATATATATAAAAGATCTTATTCTTCGTATTATTATAAATTTCTGTTTGACATTTTTCTACAAATTTCTAAATTTTTACTAAAAAGAACAAAATTAAGAAAAGTCTGTTTGCTAGATAATAGGAACGAAATGCACGGTATGTGCATAGTTTCGCTTGTTCCACTTGTTCGCGTGCGAGAAAAAGTAATCTGGTTATGAATATAAGATTAGAACTTCCCGGAACGACGCAGTTCAGCTGTCCTACTCGTATTACTTCGTCAGCATCGATCGCACATGTCTGTCTATTGTAACTTATGTATATATTCTTATATATTATATTATGCGCAATTGGTTTCCTACAAAATCGGAAACTGATTTCTTCTTTCCTACCATTTTTTTATCAACCCTCAATGTACTATTATGGGTCGTTTTCATCCGGACCAAAATTACTTCCTGAAAATTTCTAGAAGACCCGAGCAGGTAACGACCTCTATTAGGTGTGTAAAAAAAGTTTATGGTAGGGCTAACCTGTAGGTACAGGGACGTGCTGCGTCAGTATTGTTCCGAATGCCAGAGGTTCAAAATCTGCTGCAGACGTTTTTAACTCATGATAGGAGATTTCATAAGTAAAAATGATATGTCCTATCCTATCGTTTTCAGAGATACACATTTTTATCTAGCGACAATTTTAACGACAATGTCAATCACATAAATTAATGTCTAAAGAAATCGGATCATCTCGTTAGATAAATAAAAGATTTTATTAATTATGAAATTGGAACCTCTTTGATTAAGGTCGAGGAGCGTTCCTCGCTCAAATAGGTCTCCGCGATCTTAACGATCGATAGAGTCCTAGAGAAGCAAGTACCGAAGAAATTTCCATGCCCCTTCCGCCCTTGACCCCCTACCTACTCTCTACTGTAGCCGACGGTAGTGCGCTTCCTCCCTTACTTCCGGGTTCCGGGCTCTTCCGGCGAGCTCGATGGAATTACGTTGGAAAGGCTTTCTTCTCTCCCTTCTATCTCCCTTCGCCTTCTCCTTCCGCTCTATATACGCGCCCTTCGCAGCTCACTTCTCATTTTCCTCTATTCACCCTGTTCCCGAAGCCCTCTTATCAACGTCGACTTCGACGAACCACCCTTCGTCGGTCGTTTCCTCTGACGTTATACGAAACGAAACTAAGACCCATGGCTTCCAATTCTTTGGCGATTTTCTTTGCGATTTATGTCGGGCAATGGTTTAAGATCTAAAGCTCTGAAACTTGCGTATTATGTTTTTCGATTTTAATATGTTCCGATAATTGCGTTGTTTAAAAAATGTATTAAAAAATAGATAAGATAAAATTAATTTAAAATAGAAAGAGAAAGAAAAATGTAAAAAAGAAAGATTAGAAGGTTACTGATATGCTTCGACGTATTAATAACTGGCATTCTTCCGATATCTCCGCGGTTCAGAGAAAGCGCGCGATTAACAATACACCCTCGCGCATCGTGGAATTCCGAGCAATTCCGGTAATCCGTCCCCTTTAAATGCTAATGTTCCGCCGACCGCCGCTATAAGTTGCCGAGAGGAGGCCTTCGTGTGCGTTTCTCTATCCGCACTTCCGGGTGACAGGTCTTCCAGCGGGACGAAGCTACATGTTCAAAAGACCGCGCTCTCCTCTCTCTCGTCTCGGTCACGAGTTACCGTCTACGCTGGCATTCTCCTTGGGAATTCCACGTTCTTTCGACGCTCACGTCAGCCTCGGACGCATATTGTCCATTTGGTACTCTACGTTTCTACGCCTCTTTCTTTATGTCTACAAATCGTTTTTACACGTTTGGTTCGAAAGTGCCGTTTTCTCATCAAGATAATTATCATAAAAATTTCATCAAAAATACATCTTCAAAATTCAAGTATCTTCAATGTACGAGTAAATACATTCCTGATGAGATACGAGATTTCTGTAATTTCGTGCCTTTATCTTTTGTATTTAACTCTTATGTATTACGAGAAAAATTGTGTGTAATTGTGTAAAATACTAAGAATAGTAATTACGCTTAATTTTACTTGTGTTATCAACAACATAAAGATCTCTTTAATTTTTTAACGCGTATCGCGGAATCTCATTCGACGCGGCAGTCGAACACGGCACGATCGTAAATCAACCCGAGCGCGTGAGTTGGATTGGCTGCACCCAGCTTGTACTTATTAATTTAATCGTAAATCAATCAACGCGTCGCGACCTACGCGCGATAACTGGTGAATGTTCAAGTAAGAGCGACATTAATATCCACAGATCTCTGGTGGATATCCGGTGCATATATAATTCCTATTAGGAAAGTTCGCTCAGCGATGCATATTCGGTTCTCACAGTCTATTATTTAAATTGCATATTTTGGTACCACAGGTCTCTTCTGCATTCTACTATACATAATCATTATCTAAATCCAGTTTTTTGTATATTTAATATTTATAATAAATTTCATAATTGAATTAATTGCAAAATTCAAGAATCTAACAGAAGTCCGTCAAATATTTCTTCAACAACGTTGTATTCTAATTTAAATACACATTTGATTATTAAAAGGGTACGCAATTATGAAAAAAGATCGCAACTTTGCACGCGGCAGAGAGAACGTTTCTTATGGCAAACACTGACAAATTTAGCATCGAGGAAAGAATTGCGATTCCGAGTGCGGCGAACGAGCTTCCGGTTCCTGTCCGAGCTGCTACTCGCAGCTTGCTTCTCTTCTTCTCTCTCTCCTCCTTCCTCGACGCCGAGAAGATGGCAGCCCGACTTGCAGCCGCGATATGATATATTTTTGTATCCGACGATGACGACGTCGTATCAAAGTTAGAATACGACGACCACACGAACTTACGCGAGGATTACGCGGCCGCTCGGTACATTCTTTCTAACCCGTGCATGCAGATGATAACCTACGTACATACATATCGCGGTCGTTTGCCAGCCAGCGGCAACGGCGTCGTCACCGGAAATCACCGGCGATCAGCTGCAGGCGACCAGATATCTTCGTGCTTGTCGAATCGACGTCAAATGATTCCGCGATTTCTCAGACGAGTTTTTCACTCATTGAAACTTATATTAAATTCCGATGTGAAATTCTTTTCGCTTTGCGTTATGTCAACTAGTAGAAGTAATTTTCAATAAAAACGTTCTTGCGCTACTACTAATTAAGAAAAAAAATGTTTACCTCGTTATTTTTTTACATCGTGTTCACGACGTGTTCACGACGTTATTTTAATTCTTTAATTACAATTAAACGTTTAATATTTCGATGTATGGGATTTAAAAGAGATTAAAAAAGTGACTTTAGATTCTCACACATTTCTCCGAGATTCGCAAATGGGTCTCAACTTACGCCAATGAATCAAGCAGTCAACTCCCCGCTTTGTCTTCTACTATCTACTCACGGAGTTTGTAAACATTTTCCCGGCGGGCTCCTCCTCGCGGAGGAGATTTAATTGCACGCGTTGCGTCGTCCGCGGTTTCGCAATGAGGAAGTATCGCGAGGAGGATCCGCATTAATCAGAAATCAATCCGCGTCTCTACCGGACAAAGGAGGAAAGTCCGACTTCGATTCGCGCCTGGCGTGGCGAGGATATCGTCACGCGCGACCGCTTCTCGCGCTTAGTTAATTTGTCTAGGAAGAACTGAAATTTTCGCAGACGGGTTTCCTCGTTACGTCTATTTTTATCGCACGACTGGCTCGGAGTAATCGTGACCCGGACGCAGCGTCGTGTGATTACTTTTTTTTTTAAACTTCTATCGATATATCATTGAAACTAGCGCAGCGTAAATTTTCGCTGACAATTGATTTCTTTTCTCTACTTAGAAGAAGATTTTATTCAAATTTAAACAACTTCAACAAGAGTAACGAGAGAATTCAAATTATCTAGAAACAAATTGAAACTCTTACCGCAAATATTTTTTTCCTAAAAAATTATACGTGGCGAAAGAAAGACGTTGCCACGCTTCGACGAATACAAATCGGTATTGTCATCGTCGCATTGTCATTGTGTAAACAAACGAGCTTCTTCTCACAGTCGCGAAGAGCGCATTTTTATCTTCTGGCGCTGCGCTTTTATCTCGAGTGCTGCGTAATTTCAGATTCGCAGACATGCCACAAGCACACGGAAATGCGATTACGTTTATTCGCCGGAATTACGATTTCGGTCTTCGGTTCGCGATTGCATTACGGGCACGTGCGAACGTATCCCGCAGAAAACTTGAGAAAGAGAAAGAGAGCCGGTTTCGCCCGATGGCGGTGCCCGCACAAGACTCGCGGAAATCTTGCGAAAGTCCCGAGCAGGTTGGGTATTATGCGCGCAAACTCGCTCGCTCGCGCTCGCGTTATGTAAATGATAACGCGCAACTTCCTCAATAACGATTAAGAAATACGAGCGGTTCCTACCGGGCTGGTTTACGTAAACGTTTCCGTAGCGGCTGTCTTACATATCCCATCGATCGCGGAATGACGCGTTTTCGCCTTTACGTCGCACGATCGTCGTCGTTCCGGCAAAAATTGCCCAAGAACCCATTTAAAGCGAAACGTTTTTTAAACGGTAGAATCGCGTTTCGATATTGCGACATCCGTTTCCGACGTGTTCGAACGTCGTTCGTTTCCGCACGATGTACATCCGCGTACCCGGAGCATTTTTCCATAGGAACTAAGTAAACGTTATACAATCTCGCTTGCGTAACACGCTGAGAAAGATATCGTAACATCTATTTATATCCATATAATATAAATGACAATGCGAAAACGAAGATTGTCTGATTTTGTTATATTATTTAAATCTTTCGAAATACGCACGTATGAAACATTTAATTTAACATTTATATGAATCATCGCGAAGAATATTTCACTCAGGAAGTAACATCAAAGTAATTCGGTATCTTCAAAGTAGGCTAAGCTCCTTAATTTATCGCCGTATGTTAAATATAATTGTACCTTACGTAATTGCGCCTAATTATATACATTAGCATCAAATGACAGCCGTTTAGAATTACACCAAGATATGCTAATAGTCTGTAATTAGCATTTTAGAGTTCACCTTCGTGTGATAAGATAAAAAATGTGCTATAAGATTACATACATGTAATTATTATTATTATCATCCCCTCCTATTTTATCAAATCACTCGTTTCTACATGAATTCGAGAAAAATGAATAGATCTTGTGGCACGATCAGGAACGATCGAACGACTCGTTTCTCGCGGCCTGGAAACTCCGGCGATGATAATCGAATCCTCCAATTTGACGATTATGTCGGGCAATGGGCATTCGCAAGACCCGTTCGCGCTTCGCGTTCGAAGACAACGCGCTTATTTATCCGCCGCGAGCGAATCCGCGAGGCGAGCGGGTTGACGTCAGCAGCTCGTGTTAATTAAATTCCGCACGACCGGTTATTAACATCGTCGAGCGGATTAAAAGCGAGGCCGAGAGGATTTCCGGGTTCAGCGCGTCGCGGCGCGCCGCGCCGGAATTAACTCCTCGTGCTCGGATACGGTAACGAGCTGCGGGCTGCATTTCGCTCCGCTCCGCGTCTTTCGAGCGCGGCAACGAGGAGAATCGAGGAAGAACGAAAATGGACCGGACTCCGTCGAGTGGCTGACCTTTCGCGTATGAGAGAGTCGACTGTCGCCGCGGCGAGACACGAGAATGAGACGCGAGGAATAACACGAGATCACGATAGAAAATATTGAAAAATTTTCCACGACACTGTCAAATGAGGAACGATGAAACAAAATGATTCGCAAAATTAAGAATTCCGAGGTACAAAGATAAATTGTTAGAATATAATCGAATACGAATCTTCGTATAATATTCACGAAATAATTTTGTTGATTTTCGATTCCGTCATAATTTTATCGATTATAGGTTTTCGCTATTAAAATAACACTGCATTTTAAATCATTGTAAATATATGTAACTCCACTTTAACGTCCGCGAATACGAATGAAGAATAAGGGCGCTTAAAACATAATTAGCTTATAATTGGCAATAAAAACGCGTTTTCGCATTTTTAAACGTGATATTTAGCGTTTTAAGTGGGCGAACGCCAAAAGAAATAACGTCATTTAGGCGCCGAGATAATCTGGCGGATTAAAAATTAAAAGTAATTACGTGTATGTTTAATAGTTAATATCCCGAGCTCTCGATATATCAAAAATTATAATATCGTGGAAGGGCTAATGAGAGCTATAACACGCTGTTGATGGTGCGCAGTAACTAATAAGATTTATTTAGTATAATTACAAACGTTTCGGCTTACCTTTAAGCCATTCTCAGTGTGCACGTTCAACTTTCAAATCGGTTCCGTTAACAATATTTGTTAACGGAACCGATTTGAAAGTTGAACGTGCACACTGAGGATGGCTTAAAGGTAAGCCGAAACGTTTGTAATTATACTAAATAAATCTTATTAGTTACTGCGCACCATCAACAGCGTGTTATAGCTCTCATTAGCCCTTCCACGATATTATAATTTTTAAAAGTAATTAATTAGAAATTCAGTTCGGACCTGTTTTTAAAGCAGTTTAAATCGCTCTCGGTCAAGTTTCATACATCGCACGCATAAATTTTCGTTAATCTTGCTCGAACGAGTTCCGCGAATAGCGGGGTTCGTAAAACGCGGACTTGGCGATTCCGGGAAGCGAGAAAGGCCGTGCCACGAAACGTAGCGGCGACAGCGAGGATTTGTTTACAATCGGGAGGAATCGGAAGTGTCAGGTGCGCGCGCGCTCAAAGGTACATGCACCGCGAAATTTATTCGTCGAATACACGCGGAGAATCCGCGGCGGACAGTTACCTCGATCGCTGCCTCTGCTTCGTCTCCGTTGTCGGCGGTCCCTCGCTGTCCCTCGTCGATAAAAATCCTTTGTCGAAAAGCTGCTGGCTAATTATCACTTGCCGTCGTAGTCCAACCGGACACAAATCATTCCACCGTTCATCGGGAGAATTTCGTCGCGCTCCTCGTGGTGTGCGACATGCACGCACGCTCGCACGTACGCACGTACGCACGCGGCGCGCGTAATCAGGTCGCGGCGGGTGGCATCCGCGCGCGCGACACGAAGACGGAAAGCGGGAGGGGGAGAGAGAGAGAGAGAGAGAGAGAGAGAGAGAGAGAAAGAAAGAGACGGTGAGATTATCCCGCGAGGAAACTTTTGCGCCGCGGCGCACGTGAACACGTGAGAGGGATTACTATCCCGGTTATATCAGCCGCGGCGACCGCGTTCGTTACGTTATCACAGAAGAGAACGGCAGAGAATCCTCGGTCATTAGCACTCCCGGCTCGGCGCACTCGTGTCACTTGCGATCGTCTCTGGCTGCTCGCGGCACTCGTACTCCGGTGCTTCCTCCGGTCTCCGCGATACGGCACAACGGGGAAGGCGAACGCGGACGTACGCGAGACTCGGAGGGCGCGCGCGCGCGCGCACGTAATGGACAACGCGGGGGCGAATGCGATCGCCCTCGTCGTTCGACGGCTCGTCGTGTGGCAACGCGCGGAGATTGCGATGCGATTGCAAACGGATCTGTACCTCGGTACCACCGCGTTACGAGGTCGGCGAGCGACTGATCCGTGCGCCGCCGTAGGAAGTGTCGAGCGAAGGTTGCCGCCAGACGCGCGACACTTCACTCCGCCCCCCCTCCCGGCGCCCACCCGCTGCGCCGTGATGGTGCGCGAGCGGACGACGCGAGAACAAGTGGAACCGCGCGGCGATCATTGGCGGCCATTACCGGCCAATCGCGTGCCGCCGTTGGCGTCGGCGCCAGCGGAAATAATCGAACCGCAGTCATGGCGGTTGAGTGGGGAAGATTGCCGCCAAGTCGCGACGTATCGGGACGGAAAGAGAGAAACAAAGAGAGAGAGAGAGAGAGAGAGAGAAACCCCGGCTGCTTCCTCGTAGCTTCCTCGTAATCGCGATTGTGATTGTCGTCGAGTTAACCCCGGCCGATCGTTTCCACTTGCGCGCAACGTGAAACGACGCGATGGAAGTAACAGGCGGCCACGCGATGACTTTTCATTTCCGTCCTCCTCGCCCGGCCTGGAATCCACTTGCGTGAACTTTGCGACTCTCGCGCCGCGAACGATCCGCAGACACGTTCTCGCTAAGATTCAAACGATACGCCGTTAGCGCTAATAGCGCTGCTTCACTTCGAAAAATGAAGAGCTGAAAATGTCACCGTCGATGTTCGATCTCGCGCAAGATTTTTTACTCGAGGATGATGAATGCGGTTCACGAGACGGATCGATTCCCGCTAGATACGCGAGATACGTAAGATAAACATTTCATACAATAGCGTATATTTTTAGCGTATTAGCTGTTCCGTCAGCCGTCGGTCGACTCTCTAACCTCATTCGAAAGTTCTGATCGAAATGCACTTGGAAAATTTCTTGGATCTTGTATTATTCTCGTGAATTTTTCATATGAATTTTTTGGATATAAAATTTTTCTCTTTCTCTCTTTCTCTAAGATAAGCGATACTACAAAAAGTTGCATGCGTGCGCTAATAAAAAAAGTTTTGATAAAGATTTTTTTTTAGTTTAAAATATGTATATTCGACATTGAAATAAATTGTAAACATTCGATCTTTTGCAAGTGCATTCTTGTTCTGGTTATCTTGTTTTTTATAATATATATCGTTATCACATAAGCTTAATTACGTTTTATTGTAGTTTGATCGAAAATAAGCATTTTGTGACCGCAATTTATATATATATATATTTCAATTCTCATGATATCATAAAGAAAAATCAATGCAAATATTTTGTCTGCGGTTGTTTAATGTTACAATAAAAAATTAATTTGCTAATTAATTGCGAGATAAGATGCTCAATCGAAAAGCAAATTTAATCGAATGATATCGCATTTGCTCGTCAATCGTGTCCCATTCTACGAAATACAGATCTTAAACGGATTGCATCAGAGATCCTCATCACGAAAAATGAGAGAACAAAATGAAATTTTTGAGTTTTAGTGTGTAATATTTTGTCAAGACAGTTACGTTTACGTATTTTTGTCTAATCTCTATTGCACCTGTCGCTGCTCAGTAAAACGCGTCTATATTGCAAGCAGCAAAGAAAAATCAAAATTAACGGGCCAATTTTTGGATTGAATTATTAATGATCTATATCTAATTCTATACGCGTAAACAAATAATAGCCTCGAAATGCAGATCATCGAGGCTCACCGATAATCGAAAATGATCGCTATATCGATTAGAACAACATGAACGCAAATATCGTTCGTCGCAAATATTTAGTTCCGCGCGATAAAAAAAGATCAGGTGCTTATATTAAAAAATAAATGTACTTTTAAATGTCTTATGCGTTATTGTGGGAAATGTGGGAAATGTCTATTATATTAAATTGTTTCTAGCTTGACATTTTTTTTTTTAGTGCGACAATCGCGCTTTTTATGCGTCTTCTCTGTTTGTTCCGTTATTTATCGCGGAATGCAAAAACGCGATCGACAACCGGTTATTTTACGAATTCGTTCGTCCCCTTGCGATACAACGAAACGTGTCGCACTTCGAACTCGTGAAAAAAAAAGAACAGCGTCGGATCGCGGGGGGAAAATGCTTGTTAAGACAACACTCGAGGAGAACCGGAGAGAGAGAGATAGGGAAGGGAGAAATAAGCGAAAGATAACATAAACGAGACATAAAAATTTTAAAACGGTCGAAATGTTTGCTATCCACCGCAGAATATGAAGTAAAGCTGTCGTCAGAATGATTAACGGATAATAATGAAAGTAATATTGAGAGAGGGATAATATTTATAAATTGTGAATTATATATATATTTCAAAAAAGTACTTGTTTTGATAAATTTCAATCGTGCCGTTGTTGATCTGGCCGAACTCATTAATCCGCCATAATCTCGAGCAAACAAGTCTTTCTCCCTCCTGCTTCTCTCCTTCCTCCAACGGAATTATCCCACCACTACCGCTGTTTTTTCGCTTATCTTAATTGTAATAGAACGCGAATAGTAACACAATATACTGCCACGCGCGACGCACGTGGTTTGGTTTGAGATTTCTATCCTCCCTTTATTATATTTTATATCACGACGGACAAAAACGCTATGATTCATATCAAGAAAACGAGATTTCCCGAGCTTGGAGTAGATTGTTCTTTAATTAATAGAATCCCAACATTTTCCGAATTATAATTGCAAATAAAATGTACGTAAATAAAATGTACATTAGAAATTTGATTTCGAAGGAAACTCATTGTTTACCAAAAATTAACTTAATTTTACGGAAACGAGATGATCTCTCGTTGCGACATGCAACCACATTAACCGTCGTTTAATCTCATCGCATTAAACTCTGACCTTGTTACGATAATAAACCTAATTTTCGAGCGTGTGTCACTGGGTCGTTATAATCTTTTGCTTGTTCCTCGATTTTCTTTTTTTATTCTCTCGTAAAAAGTTTGTAGCGAGAGGCTTAGACAAGCTGAAAGTTTTAGAAATAAATCATATATTCAAAATTACTTTTTTTTTTTTTCAAAAAGTATATATATTATTCATGTGAATATAGTGAATATATAAATAGTATTATCCAAAAAAATGTCATATGTTTCAAAAATATGCCTCTATCACGCTTCAAATTCTCATGTATTCGCGAATCTTTCGATACTCACTTGTGGAAGGTGCGGTAAACGAAAAGAGATCGTCACTATATGATTAAAAACGAGATATGGTTAAAAACAGCCGTAATTTGCGATGTCGAGACATTTCTGAAAAAAAAAACTCCGTTCGATCAGGCTTTGTTAGACCAGCCATCGCCATAGAATCTGTATTCACATGAGCCCAAGTTATAATATACAGGAAAAACAGGTTTGGGGGCGTCGAGCTACCTGCATGGCGCTCGATAACTTCCACTGAGGGTCTACTTCTCTTTCCTTCGAGATTCTTGCTTCCTTTTCTTGATGACCGCCCACAATTTAATTCCTGCGGAAGAGAACGACGAAATAGGAACCTCGAAGGTGAAGAAGAGAGAATGGAGGAGAACATGTACGATTATACACAACCGTACCTACGCGGAGCGCGTTTCTTTTGCATGCGTGTTTACACAAGCGCAAAGAGAAGAATACGCACTTCGTTTTGAAGTTCTCTCGACTCTCGATACGTTTGTAGTAACGATATAAATAAAAAATTGAAGATTTATGAAACTTTTGGAATTCAATGGAGTTTTTTCAAAGAGTGCGCACTAAATTTCGAAAGTTACTAGAAAAAAAACGTGACAAAGCTAAAAATATTTTTAATTTAACGCTCATTAAACTTTTAGCTTGTTGCAGTTTTTCAAACATTGCACATTTAATTTCCGAAACTTTTTTATATCAAAAGAAACTTATCCTAAAACTTTTATTTCAACATCTATTCATTTTATCGCGATAATTTATTAGAGACAGAAATATTTTAGGTATTAAAACTTTTCAAACTATTTAAATTGAAAGGAGATAATAAAGAGCGACGACTTTTTTATTAATTTTTTAATTTGTTTTAAATCTTTTCTTCAAAACAAATTTCTGTTATGAAAAATTGATTATGTGTATAATATGATAAATTTATTCAAATTCTCAAAAATAAGTTATTCAAATTTTCTTATTATTTCTTTTGAACAAATTTAAAGAATATAGAGAATTATAAACTTTTACGGTGTAGATTTTTTTATGATTTACTACTAAGAAGCTTGCTACAATCGTGTAGATAATGGTATCCTTTGGATTAATTATAACATGTAGAACTGTAATACGCTTAGACAGCTGACTTTTAATGGCGGTCGTTTGAAAGTTCGAAAGAACATGCATTTACTACTTGTTCCCAACCGCGCGAGAGATGCTAAACGGCGTAAAATTACCGTGCTGGAACTGAGATTTTATGACACACGCAAAAATTTTAAAGATTTAGGTGCATACAAAATTGAAAAAAGATGTTATTACGAGAAAAAAGAGGGTTTCGTGACAGCCTACCAGTTATTTATCACTTGCAATTATTTCCAGTCAATTGACGTTAAAGTTCGACGAATTCTTAAAAGACCTGATCTGCATATTTTTCTTTTCGAGAGCAAGATTTATACTCGTGTCTAAGATATTATTTGTCACAATATCTGCCGAAAATTTTGCTTATCAAGGATAATGCTTTTAAGTGCTCGGCTTTTACATAAATCTTCGTTTGGAGTTTCTTTCTTTCATGTTTTTCATACAAGTTATCTAAGAAACATATCTACAAAGCTCTGTGCTGTATAGTCATTCGTAGCATCATTGATTTCTAGCATTATAGATGTATAAATGATCACGTAGAATATTTTTAAAATTAAAGTTAAGAAAAGTATCGATAGTAGAGTTGAAAAACTTTTTATTGATGAGCACCTTTTAATATTTATTATATAAAATTCTTTACAATCTTTTAAGATGCTAGTAGCATTATATATGACGAATTAATAGAATTCGTGACATTTTAAATCTGGTTTTGATTTTATGATTGCGTTGAAAGTCCGACAGTATGCGGCGCGCAAGTCGGACTGATAAAGTTTGAATTTACATATATATAAATATTATTAGGCAATCTAAGATACGTCAAAGATTTACTACAAATGCTTGTAGTATTTGATTGAGCAATTAACAAATACTTCAAAGCATTTGTAGCATAACGTAATCACATTTCAAGATCCAAGTCTTGGCTTCTTTATTTAATTATGTGATTAATTTACATGGTCTTATTATTATTGTTTAAATATATTTATATAATATATTTATACAAACTATATATGTATATAAATATATATAATTAATAAATATCTATACTATTATATTTAGGAAATTTTTTCTCGCAATGTTTCTTCTATTTTCTATTCTGTATTCTGTATTCTGTAAAAAGCTTGATGGAATTTCACATATTCAAAAATTCTAAATCGGGCGATTCCTTCCTGCTCCCAGCGGGAACGTCGGATCCCTTTCTTTTGACCGATCGCGCTTAAATATAAAGAGAACCCGACAAGGATCTACGGGTTCATTGTGGAACATCATTCGCGCGAAAGGAAACAGGAAAACTTTGTTCTCTCTATTCTTGCCGCTTTCATATACCTGCTCTTGTGATTAATCACGCCTTTTATTAAACACTTGAAAAAAATTTAATATGTACGATTTTTAGGTAAAGATGACGGAAACCAAAGAAAAAGGATGAAGTAGTAAAATACTATGATTGACTTGTTACTATCATATCAAATGCAATTGATGTTGTCAACAATGTAATATTTAGCGAAGAATTCTTAGCAAGAAAAAGAGTTGTCTGTTAGATGGAAAAGCTCCAAGTTCAATTTTGTTGATTCAGTCGTTTATATTTAAAATTTTTCTCACTTCCATGTGTCTATACATATTATGTCTATTCTATATGTCTATATAATCTTCAAACACATCTATCTTTGTGTCTTCAAGACTTGACTTCTTGTCTGGATTTTTCAGCTTCTCTAAAGTAAATATCCTTATATAAGAATACAAGTAGGAATACAAAATACTCTTCAACTTCGCGACGTTTAGAAACAGCAAAAATTAACCGTACCGTTTCCACGTATATTCTAAAAGTAAGACTGTTCACTCGTTTGTTACATCCGCGATGCTAGAGTCTTAAATCGGTGACAGATGCAAATATCTAAATATCTCGTAGCATCTTTTCTCGCTGAAAAATATGCAATTATACAGAACTATGCAAGAAGAGAATAAGAATTAAAATATCGCCGTCTCTCGCAGCAGCGATACGCGATCGTTGTGCGGCATTGCTCTTGTTTGTTGTTGCGACCGCCGGAGCATCGAACGTCATTGTCAGCGGTTTAGTAATCTGGCGGCGGCAACGTTGGCGCAATCCAAGAATTTCTCGCGCGAGGCGAAGGAAGGAAATTGCGTTGCCCAATTAGAAATCGCGGGAGACCGCAGAAAGAACGGACCGAGAAGAAGAAGGAGACAAGGGAGAGAGAGTCGGAGTAAATCGGGCGAGAGGGAATGGAACGAGGACGCGGCGCCTCGCGTATTTAACCCCAATCCTGTTTTCCAACCGAAAGAAAGAGCGCGACGAGATGCTCGTTGATATAATCATTTAACGAAAGTCGTCGTTGTCGTAATAATAATTATGTAATAGAAGCAAAGATTTTTTTTGTATTCCTGACAAGATATTAGAGCAAGTGCATAAACTTTAGTTAAATCTAGTTTTATCGATCTTTTTATCAATGTTATATAATTGCCAAATTTAATTTGTAATAATAATCTATAAATTGCGTGATACATTGAAATTTAAAGGTATTTTAAAATAGGAATCGAAAGAAATAGACAAGCAAATAAAGCTTATGAGAATACGAGATTATCGACACTGGTGAAAGCGATCGCCAAAGATGACGATAAAGCAAACGAAGAGCGAGTTTAATAACTTTTTCCATAAAAAGAAATAAAAATACCCGGTTCTCCGTATTGATCGGAAAACAGTTTCTCTTCCCCGCGGTCTATCTCGCGCGTGACGGAAATCACTTAGGTCGCGGTGCGGCCTCGCGGCAAGATGCGAGAGGAGCGTGAAAAAATATCGGAGATAATATCCGTGTGTTGATTATTATTAAACGTCGCCACTTGTCCGCGTGGATGTCGCGCTTTTTTCCATGAGCGTGATATAAAAAGGTGGCGCGCTCGTCCCTCAGGCACGTAGATCACGCCGTTTCCACGAGCGACGATATAAAAAGAGTCCCTTTGCGAGTGATCCTTGCGGATGATCGAGGATTAATAACGACAGGATGAACTTTAACACGCAGCTAGCATTTATCCCGCGGGCGGTTACCGTCGAAGCGAGAGAGGACGAAGCGAGCCGGTTCGGCTCTCCTCTCAAAAGGCCAAGCCGCAAGTAAAGATCGATGGATCGATAGATCACGGTATCCGCGCGTTTACGGTCCTACGAGTTCCCCTCTCTCCCGTTCTCCGTTCGTTAGCCGATCCTCCTAGGTGTCGTTTGACGCGGGGATTATTATTTATCGTTCTGTACGCTTGAGGAATTAATCAGAATTGTGCGACGCGCGTGGGAGACTGGCGAAAGCGACGCATGAAATTGAAGCGCCATTTTTGCGAACGCTTTGCGTTTGATACGAGACGTTTCATTAAATTGTCCGTGACAATTTTCATAACTGTCCCTTGTCGCAAACTAAAATTAAAATGATTAGAATTATCGTGAGAATTGGTATGTATCATCATCGTATAAGTAAAAAATTAATCTTTGTATTTTAATAGTATCCGTATAAAATATAAGAGCCAGTAATATAAGAAAAAACTAAGAGAACGTTTTCATCCGGCTATTCTATTTTTTTTAAAAGAATAATACATATTTCATATTTTGGAACTAAAATGGAATTAATGTGTTAAACGTTATCGAGATAATAGTAAGAACATCTTATGACAAACATATATCAAACATTTCTTTTTTATTGCTATTCATCCGAACGACGTTGATTATTCTTCTTTCCAGATATTGGAAAGTGTAAGACGTTACGAATTTCATGCGAAATAACCGGATTCACTCGTATTCTTCTAATTTCTTCTTGTAAATCTGCGAGTTCACCGCTGTTAGAAGTCGGCATCGAGACTCGATCGATATAATTTCCGGTGGTTATATATCACAGGGATTTATGGACGCGTTCGCTGATTTACCATGTCTCGCGTTAATCGGGATATTCTCCAGTCGATCGCGGAAGCGATCGTGGATCCACGATTTATGGTAGACCTACATTGATTTTGCAATGTGTTGCACGCGCTTTCGCGGATCTTGCGTCGTTTCCTCATTTAAATGCGCGACTGCTTTTTGTTGGTGCGAAGGAAAAGCTCGTACTTTAATTTGTTCTTAAATAATCGCAAAATTATCATCGCCACTTTTGGGCAATTTTTAATCAATTTTATTGAATACGTGAGATTCAATTTCTTTTGCATCAATTGGAACTTGATGAGTAAAATTCAATTTAACGCTATATTTATATAAGTACATTGTGCTTCAGCTTTTCTATTTCAATATTTTACAAATGGTATAAAATATTTTTTTTAATGTTTGAGTCGCATTGTTGAAGGCTAGTTTGAAAAATTATCGAAAGCATCAATTTTTTTGCATAGAGAGTTTCAATTTCATATTTCACTTCTCCGTTGAACATGCGCACAGTTTACATAATTTCGATACAACGTGTATTCGACTGGTGTATCGGTGCTGATAATGTAAAACCAAGACCGGGAGAGAAAGTGTCTCTCCTTCGCCTTAAGGCTCGTTCACACGCGCTTCAAACACCGTGGCGAATGGCGCGGTTCGCTCGCGGGCACGTAAATGCACGCAAGCCGAACTTATATAATCGATTACGGTAATACAACGAAGTTATGGCAATCTCCGGGCAGTCGCGGCAGTCAGGTAGGTAACCCAATTCCGTGTTGACCGGACATATTGGTGTTTGCCGCACCGCACTGCACCGGTCGAGAGAAAAACGCGACGAGGGAAGGTGGCCAGCACACCGCGGCTCTTGCGGAATATTTACATCCATCGAACTGAAACGCGATCGTTGTTACCGGACCCCTTCGATTTCGCATCCGTTCCGAGCGACGCGGTCGCCGGAGATTCGTTTCTGTAACACTTCAAGTTTGGCTGGTATTTCCAATTTAAATTCCCGCCGCTTGGTAAACAAATATATCGATAAGCAAACACTCGTTTGATTATTCGGCGTATGATTATTCAGTGCATTTTCTGATTTAAATATATTAACTGTCAGTGATTCGCTCTCAACGTTTTTTAGTATTCGCGCGAGAGAAACGCCCGCGTATCAAACGTACGCGAACCAGTGGAAAATAAGTAAGCCGCGGAGTGTAACTACGAAGTCGGGTGTGGATCGAGACGTTTCTAACTAAATCATTTGTTTTGTGGTATTTGATAATATATGAGAATCACGAGAGAGGAAGATATATTTGTTTTGTATTGGCATGTTCTAGTTTATTATTTCGAAACTATGTTATATTTTGTAGCTGATAACCGCAAAAAGTTTGAATGTTAAATAATACAAGATTATATCGATCTGAAATTTAAAGTATCTATGTACGTTATAATAAAATATAACATATTTTTATCTAATAATTAAAATATAATAATATTCGATTCCAATTTAAATTCTCGCCATTGTTAAAAAAATATAAGCAAGCAAATCAATAAGCAAACAATCGCGTCTGCTTATTAAGTGTTTAGAAACTTCTTATAGCTCTAAAGTTAGATATATTTTAACCTGATGAATTGATGTCCTTTGCAGACTCATTACTATATAAAAATCATAATAGCGTTCTAAACATAGAAAATCGTTAAGAAAAAGAGCGATTTTATTTTACGAATTGCATAATCCGATCTATTAAATCCGAAATTAAATTTTTATGATTTAAAAGCTAGCGGAAGTTGGCATAATAAATTGAACCTATAAGAGGAAATTCAATAATAAAAATTTAATTAGGATACTGCAGCTCAAGATAATTAAATAAAAAGATTAATTTTGGCAATCAATTTTTCTATCTTTAGTCATTATTTAATATGCAAAATTTTCTAGCATTTGTTATATTTTTACTTCTATATTAACTTATATATAGTAGAAAATTTAAACATTTTATATATTACATATATAAAATTTATAAAGTATTTAAATTTTCTATTAAATGTGAAATAAAATTTTTGTTGGAGCAAATGGACGAAATATAGAAAGACTATTAGGAATTATTTCAATAAATCAGTTGACTAAATAAGTCGCAAGTTATTTTCAAAATTAAGCGGATTAGACAAGAAGAATTTAATCGCGAATTCGCGAGGCGATAAATTCGTTTAATCGATTCCGCGTGAATCCCATTCCAACGAGGCAAGCGCGAAATTAATATTTCAAATGGCTCTCGGTGCCATTTAAACGCAATAAACGTAATTCGCGATAACGATCGAATGTTGTGCAACATTGCGCCGATAAGTTAAGAAATAGTGTTTCCGCACTGGAAACGTCAGAAACATTATTCCACGGAGCATATCGCACGCGGGAATCTGCCTTAATCCCAGTAATAATCGTGCGGCAAAAGCGAGCACCGCGAATGAGAAACGGTGGAAAGCGAGCCTAATGAGGACGATATGCAATTTATTGCGCCGGCACGGCGAAGCTGTAACATTGTGAAAAAGAAATGAGATATAGGTATAGAGGAACAGAAAGTTAGGAATCGATAGAGATGTATACAGAAATATTTATTCCGGTCTAGAAATTAAATTTGACTTTTTAAGTGATTTAAAAAAGTAAATAGCTTGAGAGAGAGAGAGAGAGAGAGATAAAGCGAAAAGTGGACAGAGAAAGAGTGAGAAAAGGATGAAAAAGAAGAGTGAAATGAGCGATGTTGTAAGTAATCGGAGGAAACGCGTGGTATATTATCACTGTGGTAATCGCAAGCTTATTACGGCTGTTGAGCCAACAAGAACATAGAGTACGAGCGCGTCGATTAGCCTAACTGCGAATCGCTCTCGGCGGCACTGCGCCTCGAGACAACTAATTTGTGTAATCGGGATGCGATCGTACTGAAAAAAAGGGAAAAGTGAAAATATTGTACACGCGTACAAACGCGACGCGTTTGGCTAAGCGCTGGGTCGTTAAAATATTTACCTTATTTCGATGAGCTCCTGCGAGTAACGTTTCCCATCTATCGATTAAATTAATCTGTACCACCGGCATCGTGCTTATGCCTGAATAGTCAATTATTGCATTCTTTTGTCCTCTATCTATTCAAATTTTCTTGCTCAGTTTTTTTATTATTTATTTCTGAAATATATATATATATAAATGCCCCATTTAATCACATCCTGAAAATTTTTCTTTGTGTGTGTGTGTGTGTGGTGTGT
>JANQDE010000069.1:78190-98555 GCA_037157785.1 Cephalotes varians
GTGCTTTCTTCTTCGCATAACTCGAACGCGAAAACGTACGCTTATAAGCAGGCTGCTTATAAGTAAAGGGATGGGGAAGATATCGAGAATGACTAGACATCAGATTAAACATGAAAGATGAAAGAGCGATAATTCAATTGCAATTGTATAATCAAAAAATTTGAGAGAAGATGCGTAAATTAGAAAAGATATCTAAAAGTAAACACTTATCAAAAGAGATTACTTTTGTAGCTTGGAAATATTTGGATTGCTTGCTCTCATTTATCTAACTTAGAGAGCATATATGAAAGAAATTAAAATTTTTTAATTACACAACACATTAAAAAAAATTTTTTTAATTTTATATTTTTGATAGCTTATAATTCAGAAATTATTAATAATTGAAGTAAATCTTAATTAGCTTTCTTTCATAACGATCGAGTGTCTAGCATTCTTTGTGATTCACAATTCAAATTATTGATGGTTCATAAACAAAAGTTAAACGTAAATAGTTGACAAAAATATTCGATTATAATTTTATGACATAAAAATTATTAAACGCATGTTGAATATCTCGAACAAGTCGTACCGTATTACCGGGAATCGAATTATCGATTGAGAGAAGATTCGCGTTCCAGGAAACTATCGCTTCCTCAATTACTATGCGAAAGACGATATTAGTGTCACGTAGCGTTCACCCGTTTTCCAGGATACGGGGGGATCCCTCGATCATTTATGCAAATTAGCATTTTCCCGCTTCGGTCAAGATCGCAATTGAGCGCCAAGGTTTGCCGAAGCATAAACAAACCGTCATCTCGAAGATAGTATTTCTCAAATTATTTATCGTGTCTTATTTATCGTGTATTTAAATAAATACACGATATATTAATTTTCGTATCATTCTTCAATCCAAATTTAATTTATGCATATATCTTTTTGCAAAAAGTTTTGAAATATTTATGATATAATTTATTAACAAAATTAAGTTATTTTTTCATAAGAAATAAAAAAATTTTTTCAAGTTTTTAACAATAGCGTTTTTACTTATAAACATTCTAGCTTCTATTTTTACGATAATGTTCTTCAATTTTTACATACGTTGCTGTACAAAGAAATATTTTTATTCTTAAGTTATATACGCGAGACATTTCATCGACGATTAAAATAATTACAAGTATCCATAAGTGTCAAAGAATTGACTCATTAATTATAATTAATTGATAACTATCGATCATTATATCGATGCCAATCAAAACTCTTGAGATTTTCAAAATTCTCTTTGAAGCTTGTCTCGAGTCACCGGACAAACCCGAGTCTCCGTGCGTAACATTGGACGTGTTCGATCTCTCGAACAAGTCGTCTTCGCGTCCCACAGGATTGGGAGGGAGAAGGTAAGTGGCCTAGGAGAAGTAGCGGAGTGTATCGCTTCGTGCAACACGTGCGTGCATACGCACACACCCACGCCCTAGCGAACAGGCGACGAGGCGGCCGTCGTAGTACACTCGATTCGAAATCAGTCGGTCGTACGAGCACTTACGTTGGAGGTGGAGAAAGAGAGAAGGAGAGAGAGAAAGAGAGAATCGGATAGGAAGACGAGAACGAGCGGAACTGAGGTCCGCGGAGCTTCCTTTCCTTCGGACATGCCTGGCTGCCTCCTCGTCCTCTCCCACAGATTACGACCGACTTCTCTCCTCTCCCTCTGCGCACACCTTGCCCCTCCTTGGACACACACGCACACACATTTTTCTTTTCTTCTTTAGCGTACTTGATTCTACATTCATTTATTTTTATATTTAACAACTAATTGCTTTGTCGCTAAATTTAGAGACAAATAAATTTAAATGAAAAGATTCGATTCAAATATAATATTAAAGAATTATTTTCTTAAAAATAAATAATTTCGCATAAAATTAATAATTTTTTTTTAAAGTCCAAGCTTTTAAACTTTGAAATCTATTTCACGCAACATTTCCGGAAACACTTCTTAAGGAATAAGAGACATACTAGATTTTCATCATCATGTTTATATTGTGACACTCGTTCAGACATTTATTTTAAATAACAAAGTCTTTCTAATTTTCTTTTTTCTCGTTTTCTTTTATATATACTTATCTATTGTAAGCATGAGACAATGAAACATAGTTACTAATATCGAGCACATAATGACAATGGTGATCGTAAGACTATTAGGAACCTCCTGGCCTCGAAAGGAGGAACTACGTTGGACGCACCTACTTCCGGGACGCGCCATGCCTCGTCGCGCCTTCACCTGCGAGGAGTCCGTTCCACGGTCCAAGTCGTGAAAGATCTTTAGGTATCCGACAACTATCTACAAAAAATTTTAATCGCGTTATAGCAATTAAAAAAAAAGCTAATCAGATTAGTGTAAATCCTTAATTTCAAGAGTTAAACGGCTTGTCGATAGTTGATGCAAACAGTTTTACATGTGGTGCATATATACGTAACGATTTGTAGCAGATCGAAATTTCTATCAAATATTTGATTGTTTTTAATTAGCAAATAAAGAAAAATCAATGAAGATAAAAAATTTATTCAAGAAAATTGTTCACTTTGTCGCACATCATATTTACTTTATGATTACGTTTTTAGCGAATGTTCACCAAGTAGTTTGATGTTGAAAGTTGCGAGTTACGAATTAAAAGCTTAGAGCTGAGAGTTAGAAACTGGGAAACTAAAGTTTGTGTATAAACATCCGATATGCGTTAAGCTTCTTAATACGTATAATAATCCTATGTACTTAAACTTCCCTGTATTTATTGTTGCATCGGGAATGACAGTAGCAAGCGTGTGTACCTTTCTCATCGTGCGGCCGATCGAATGGCGAATCGACCAAGGAGGTATGGGCGAGGCGCGACGAAAGTAACGGGGTGATCGTAAGTGGAAACGGATCGTGCGTGCCATACGATAATACGCGATAGGTACGCAACAATGGGCTACCGTATCACGGCGTTCGAAAGCGTCGCTGATGTAATTCACGGCTAGTTGTGACACGCGCGAATGTACACAACGCAATGAACGTCGCCGAGATACACATAAATCGCATACTTATCACCCTCCTGTAAGTAGCCTTGAGACACCGCGGTGATGTAATGTATATCGAGTTCAGAGATCACAATACATAATGATTGCGATCGCGTTCTTTAAGTCTAATTGTAAGTCAGATGAAATGAGACGTTTCCAACTTGTATCCTCGTGTCTGTTTTCTAAAAATTCATATCTGTAGAAATCTCTTTGGTTTAAATGGCAACGCAATATTTCGTTAATTGTAAGGATCGGGAAGGATCTAGCCAAATTTTACCAAATATGATATTGTCGCTACATTACGTCGCTACTTGACAGAAGTATCATGGTTATAAGATATCTGTCTCAAATATATAGTACATACCTATTTTGGAAATGTTTTTTTTTTTACCCATTTTAGTAAAAATATTAAAAAATATATACATATATGATTTTTAACTTTAAAAATAGGAAAAAATAGAAAAGATCACAGTATAAATGATTTCATCTGTATTGACGGCAGAAGAAAGGTTGCAACAAATGGACGACATAAGTGGTCCACGTACTGAAAACCGAGCCATGTTTGAGCCAGATGTCCTGCATCACTATTTTCGAATTTCTAGCAAAGTCAATTTACAGCGAACAACTGTTTCGAGAGGAAAGTTCGAAAGGTCGTTCCATGTGATTTGAGCTTTATTGCCGCGTGTTATTTTACGATAGCGGACCTTTCGATTGGGTAGGAGTCGATATTGCCTTGATACCGTCGCGCACGGTGCACGATTTATTAATCTACCACGTGGTGTACACGCTCGTAAGACAATGCTTCGTATTCTCGGCGCGCATTTATCGCTGCTCGACTCTCATTTCGTGTTTAAGTCGCGTGTCACGCTCATATTAGACAAATTGAACTAAAGATCGGGCCGTCACATTTAACACTAATTACACGCCGCCAACACCTTTAGCACGTATTCTCTTTTATTTAGCGCCGCATTTAACGATAAACACAGTCTTTCGATTCTGAATTTTATACTCTTGATACAAAAATCGCGCAAATTTAGCGTTAAAGGAATATTATTACAGACTTTTTTATTATATTCATGGTATATATTAAATAAAGTATATATTAAATAAAATAACGAATATAATAATCCAGAATATGAACTTGTATACTTCCAATACATTTCAAATCAAGGGCGATGCGTATCAAATAATTATGGAACTAATTACAATTTATATTTTATGAAACATTCCAATTTTTAATTTTCGTCGGATTAAAGATTTATTAATACTATATCTTTTTCTTGCTCGTTTATTGGCTTATCTATTTATGTTTTTCTCTTTTATGAAACATAGTTTCAATACAGAAAAAAATTAAGATATCTTATACAATATAGAATATTTTTGAGAATATACTCACAACATATTTTTATATTAGTAAATGATCGATACAAGTAACAAAATGCTCGTGGCATTGTTTAGAAATATTTGTTGCAATAGGTTTATTCCAAAGTGAACTGTATATCTGAGAAAGATTGTTTTTGTCAGAAGTGTATAATCTTATCAAGTGATTAATATTCTTATTCAACGTTTTGCCACATTTGCAATCTAAATTAGACATTCCGTACAGGATTTTCTGGAAGCAAATAGATTGATCGTAAATCTTGAGGCTAAGGTAAAAAAAATGACAATTACTTAATTATGAAACAATTAATAGTCACAGAATCATTTAATAATGAACGCAATAATTTTATGCGAATTAAGTTTCAAACAACAAAAATAAATAAGAAAAGATTTCTTATTTATCTATTCTAACTTTCTCTCTCTCTCTCTCCCCCTCTCTCTCCCTCCCTCCCTCCCTCTCTCCCTCCCTCTCTTCTCTCTAATTACTTTGATTATGATTTCGTGATATTATGTTTCGCTTTTATAAAAAAACATCAAAACATTCTTTAAAGTATTTTGATAATAGAAACTGTTAAAAATTAGAAATTTATTTTGTGGTAATTTTATCTCCAATAAATATTTATTTAAGAGAGACTTTATTTTACAAAGAATTCATCACAGCAAAATCAGCCATTAACTCATCGTAAATACGTTTAATAATTTTGTGTACAAGCATACTTTCTCCCGCAATCGCTTTACATATAAGTTACTTATTTAATACGTGATAATTAGGATTTTTCGTCGCGTTACGTGATACGCCTAAGAATCCATTTATGGTAACATAGAGACGGTTAGGTGACGTAAAGTCATCGATGAGCGGTCACCGTCGATCGCGGAAGAAGAAAACTTTGGACAACTACGTCATCTCAGTCTTCACCGAGTTCCTGTACTCCTGTACGGTTAGATAACAGCAGGAAGTCGATTCGGTTGCATAATATCGACGTTGCGTAATCGATACCTTCACCTTATGCGCGCCTTATATCGTTGTGTCGAGAGAGAAAATTCTATCCAGAAAAGGAACAGCGACGAAAAAGGATATGCGTTTCGGATAGAATTTCACCCAAATTTAATTTTGCATTGGTCTAGTTCGGTAGAAAGTATTAGTCAAGAAGCTCTCGAACAAAAAATAATAAAATTTACAATTAAACGACAAAAATTGAAAAATTTGATATTATTTTCTAGAATTTGTTGAACATAGTAAAGCGAATATATTTTTTTTTCTACATTTTGATTTTAATATCATTTTTTATTTCTTTTCGTCTTCTTTGATAAAATTGGATGAAATCATAATACCGTAAAATTTATTTATTGCTGACACTAATAATTGTTATTTTCTATTATATTAAACAATTGTTTTTTTATCACACTAATTGCGATGTGCTGCAGTTTTATGCAATAAAAGAAATGAAATAAAAATATTGAATTTGCGATCGTCAATACTATAATATAATATAATAATAGCTTGAAAGCGAATTAAGCACTCTAGTTTTTTTATCTGATGAATCTAATCATTATTCATTAAGCCTAAGTCAAATTAGATTGTAAATACTTGAAAATGTGATTATCGCTAATTCGGAATTATTACTGCTAGCATTAATGATATTCGAGATTCATTTTTAATACACTCATACCGCACAATCACAATAGATTAGTTAATATGTACTTAAGCGGCGCGAAATAACAGCGACTAGAATAACTAGTTTGAATATTCGCGCTCTGTTTAAAATTCTGCTCGTTCGTACCCCGCAAACTAACAAACATTGCGTTAGAGACCGCCCTGAATTCTTGCTAACTCGATTTTATCACTATTTTCATCAATCAATATCAAATGACTTCTCGGAAATCTCGTTGCGTAAAATTGTTTACGTCAATCAATAATGGATTTTTTTTTTTATTGAATGAATATTTTTTGAACCGTAAAATAAAAGAAAATTCGATCTATATCTAAAACCGAATTGATTCAAGTTGCAAAGTATGTAAGTTGTAATGAAATAAATATGTTCGAAAATTATTTCGCGAAAGAAAGGGATGAATTTTTTTTTATTTAAAAGCAGAGAATAAAGGCAATCTCTTTTCTTGCTTGCAACTCACCGGTGTCACACCCGAACGAGCATTATTGATAGTGTTTTCTCTGGCGTGTCTCGAAGGTGGCACGGACACGTGGGCAGCTAGGCGTGTATCGATATATTTCCGAGATATCATGCTGTTGGAAAAGCCGAACACGATGAGGTAATCAGTGCGGGAAATCAGTGCTAACAACATGCAAACTGAACATAACAACTGAAAGCGATGCAATGGCTTTGCTTCTTTTAACTGGAACGAGCTTGGCCGAGTGTGATCCATTTCTACTAATGTAGATTAATTTTAATCTCGATTTAATTTATTTTTTATATATCTTTTTCTAATTATTTTTTCTAAATTATAGAAGATAAAAAAAATAAGTTAAATCGGGATTAATCTATATTAATAGAAATGAACATACGAGCGTGAAAAGTCAGTTACTTATAACTTGAAAATGCGTAAGAATAGATGGATCATCCATAGATTATGTCTGTCAAATTTATTTAAAAAATTATATAAACGTGAATGATAACATGCAGTTAACATAAAATATCATTACGCAAACGCGACCGTAACGAAATACGCTCTTGAAACACGCCGCAAGTCTTGCGAAACGTCCTACGCAATCCGTACATATATGAAGTATCTATCGAGCAAGGATATATCAACCACCGTTGACACCGTATCAACGTATAGCATAAAGAGCGAGAAAAGCCTCGATTGTGTAACCATTCAATCAAAATCGTACATATCCAATGGACCATTTCAGAAAATTTCGTAGGGATAGCGAACGAGAAGTTCAAATGAAAAAAAATGGAAAAACGCATGAAAAAAAGGAAATAAAGAAAAAAAGAAGCTACAGGTCAACGGCATACGTCGGTGCAATATAAATCAACCTCTCGATTACGTAACGTTGATTTATCGTCGGCGCTCGTTAGATATTTCTCTCTCTTTCTCTCTCTCTCTCTCTCTCGACCACGTGCGTTTGTGCAGCGCTCGCGAGTCGCGTGCACACGCATTCGCTCGCGTAAATATCGGTTGGTATACACATCGTGCGGTGCATACCAGTGTGCAGGCAATCCGCGTGTGGACAGCTAATCGGCGCTGTAACATCGTCGCGAATAAAAGAAGGCTATTAACGCGCGCCAACCAGCATCGTTTATTGCGCGTTTGTTCCGGCTCGCCAGTGGTTCGTATGGATTTTAGCGTCTGCTAGTCGCATAAACAACTGTGCAACGGGAAAGTCGCATGGGACTATGTAACAAAATGAACGTTACTGTAAACTTATTACGCTACAAGTATTTTATTGGGGACGATATTCTATATTCAGCCCATGAAACTTTAATTCGAAACTTTTTTGCTTCTCAACGCATTAGGAAAAAATTACAAATAATTTTGTTTTGTATTTAATGCCGCATCTAAAATTCGCGATACAATTTCTGTTTCGGTTCGGCTATTCGTCAGATGAGCGCTTGTTTCAATTTCACTGAAAAATTCGCGGCAGTATCCTGTCACATTCTGCGCACATATCTAATTAATCATATTGCGAAACGATTGCACAAGGCGAGCGGTGTCTTCGATTTTTAATGCGTTGTTACGGCTGTCGGACGCGCGTTTTTTGCGAGACTATTTCTATTCTCGTTCCGGCATCAATCGGTTTCTAAGCGTTCACGGAAGTTCCGCTGCTATCGTTTCCTTTCTATTTGCTGTTATAGTCGTGCTGTTTCGAAAACTGTTTGATATTGCATCTTTGGACCTCTCTTTGTAATTCCGCTGCAGATCTTATCGATGCACTACTAACCGGAACATTGTCTGTGATTTAAACGTGTCTATCGCAACATCAAGATAGCGTGTATAATATTATGACTAATGCTTTTCGAATAATACACTTATGCCTTCCTTTTCAAGTAATTAGAAAATGAAAATTACATAATTCATTATTGTTGTTTTTCTCTTCCGTAAACTTTTACATCTCGGAATAAAATCGTGCGATTTAATTTTTCTAGCTCATTAAAATCGCACACGCCGGAGAAATTCTTGATTTGTCAAAGTCAAAGTTCTTTTTTCTCTGGGCGTAAAAATTTGACAGAAAATAATCGATTAAATTACGTAAATACTTTCTCGATCGAGATAAGATAAATTGTATTCTTCAAATCACTGTTAGATTCAATGTACAGCGATAACGTGTTCGTCGAGATTAATTTCGAGCATAAGAAACAGAATATTCGGTAAAATTAAATTCTTTTGTGTCAGCTATTAAAATATATCAAACGGCTATAAATCGATTAGTGAACGGTGTTCGTAATTGTATCGTGTACTACAGCGCGCTGTTGCGTACACAAGGTCGCCTCGCTACCATTCGCGCTCCGACGCTCGAGCAGGTAGTAACGGCTCCGTATCACTTTCCGAAACGCGTTCATTCTTCACGATCGATTAGATATCTATTTGCGCGACTAATTAAGTCTCGCGATTATCGTTTCGTGGATGTCTCGGAGCTTTGGGGTTTCTTGAAATTAGATATTAAGCGAGACTTGTTTCTCTTAAAACAAGAATTAGAGACTGTTTCATAATATTTCCCGGATATTTCTCTTTAATGATCTTAAACCCCGCTTATGTCTGGATCACATTTCGCGTCGTATTTAAAATTATTTATAGAATTAAGCGCGATTTGATCACTTTTATCGAGAGAGTGCGGCATAATACGCTGCTTTGTACAATACTCTTGCGATATGTAATTGATTCGAGCAACGGAAAACCGTGATTTCACATCGTTCATTTATTAAAATTTGAATGTGAGATATGGAATTTTACATTTACTTTATAACACAATGTATATTTCATAGAATTAGCGCGAGGTTTTGGCCTTGATATTTTTTGTTTACGACGAATGACGCGCTGTTTATGAAAAGATGGTCTGTTATCATTCACGCAGTGGGACTCGAAGCGGCCGGTATACATGCCGCATATCGTCGGATTATTAACACTTGAGATTCCATCGTGACAAGTGTTAAGAGAAAACGCGATTATTCTCTGTGAACGATTAGTTATCATCCATCCGCATTAAATATCTACTAAAATTAACGACTCATAAACGTATCGAAGCGACGTATCCAAGCAGACGTATCGCGTAATTTCATCGAAGTAGAAATCGAGACGTTAAAGAAAGAGCATTATGAATCATTGTTTCATCGTGCGGATAATTACCTCATTTAATATCAATTTTATGATTAGTATTGCGATTTAAATTTTGCTTGTTACAGGAAAACATGGAGTAATACACGAATCCTGCCTATTCGAATTTCAACCTAATATCGTGATCGTATTCATTAATATATTTCGCGTATTTCGCGGGAGTGCCGACAAAGTGTCGCGCGATATTTTCGTTTTCGCGAGTGAGTGTTGTGCAATGACGAGGCACCTGAGAGAAAGAAGAAGAGGCATTGAAGACGACGGTAGAGAGAAAGAGAGCAACTATAGGGTGAGTGTTTTATTATTAATTATTTTATTTGCTGCTCACGGAATTAACCTGTTAATTTTACAATTTCCTTTCTGACTGCGCTTGTCATAGTTATTTTTATGATATCGTGAGTTGCTTCGGGACAAGTGGAAATTTTTTGCTGATACGTTTGATCATTATATGTGTCAAATTATAATCTATTCATCTGTATAAATTTCGGATAATTCCAAAATACACTTTTGTGCGCGCGCGCGCGCGCGCGCGTGTGTGTGTGTGTGTGTGTGTGTACAATTTCGTACGCGAGTATTGTGAAACACTTTGCACTTTCAAAAAGATGTTGACAAGTATCGATTAATAGGCGAAAAGCGCATGAGAGGCATTAGCGTGAAGTAACGTCGAGGCCGAGTACCGGTTGTAACGGTGCGTTACTGTATTGTGCATTATCTATAAATTGCGTTTCTCACTGTGTATACATGCATAGACAGCGCGTTTTTCTTCAGCCTTGAGAACACCGCGAGTCCGTTATGCACATGCGTGCTTATCTACGTCTCAATCGCTATTACTGCCGGTATGAAAGTGCGAGTCTATAGTGAAAAGTATGACACGTTAATGACATAAGACCCCGATCGGACGAGGAGGACGGGGCTTAGAAAATTAACGCGTTGAAATTAATTTCTTATTCAGGAATGCATGTTTCGAAACCTTAACGGCTTATCGAACAGTTCCGGCCTCGATATCGCGATTAAGAAGTAGGGTGCCCCGAATCTGGAAAATTTTTGATCACTATCGGCGGAGTGCGGAAAATATGAAGGATCATGATTTTCTTCAGATTTTTCGGTTGATGTTTACTACTTCCGCATCATCCCTAAATTATAAATCGGAACGGGGTAGTTTCTGACATTTTAAATTTTATTCAATTATTTTGATACGCACTTTGAAAAGTATATCCCATATTCAACTTTTTACGAGATAAACTCTAGTTTGCATGAATTAAAGGCTAAATTTTTTGTTTATTTATATTTTCTTGATAATTATCTTTTCTTTTATAAAAAAATCTTTTATCTTCTTCCACCAAGCGAATTGCCGTTGTTTCGACTTTTCTATTCTTGATTGAAAAAAGGGATGTTTGCATCAGCTAGTTAGATTACTTACTAACTAAGCCTACTAGATAAGACGCTGCCGAGAGCACGTTGCGCATAAACGTCGCGGGCGCGGAGAAAGTTGGCTTAAATAATACTGCATTCGTGGATTTTTTTTAAACAAATGCGCTGCCGACATTACGTCAAGGGTGCAGTCGCTCGAGGTGCGCACGTAATGCATCCGTGGAAGCGTGGGAGCCGCGGGCCGCCGAGTGCGAGAGCGGCTTCCTCTCACGGCGTCGCAGCCGCGCTTTATCTCGCCGTTTATAAATAAGGCGACCTCTCTCTTTCTCTTGGTAGAGGAGGAAGAGGAGGTATGCGTTGCTCAGTTCCGGCTTCCAGACGCCCGAGTCTCTATTAATACTCGATCCTCTTAGTCTCTCCTCTCTCTCTCTCTCTCTCTCGCTTCTCTTCCTCCTCCTGTGTTTTACAGCCTTTCTTTCACCTCGTTCGTCGATCCGTTACTCAATCCTTCTGTCTTTCCGCCACTTTGCGCGCGCGTTTCTTCTATCGGCAATTCTCAAGGAAATCGTACACTCGACGAGTCCGTTCTGGACGAGATTCTATTAACATTTAGTTGCTGAACGAAAAGCATTTGGATATTAAAGGATGAATATCCTTTTATCGTAATAATGTCTTCTCATTGTTCTCTATAACTTTATTTATCCGAGTTGTGCCGTAGATTATAAAGTCCTTTCCATTTTCTCTCAAGTTGAAGTATATAGATGATCTTTTGTGAACTATTTATAACAGAATAATAAAAAATTATTATTGTAATTTAAATAGCTGAAAAAGTTACATAAATTTTTATTTTCAAGTACAAGTTGCATTTCTGTGCAACAAACGATATTAGAATGTTTAGTTTTAAATATACGATTTATCTATTTTCTATATTTATATATGATGATGTATTTTATATCGCTTTATTTATATTTATTAATATTTTATAATATCAAGCTAATATTATGGAATAGAGGCGAGAGAGAATACTTGATATCGTCCTTCCCTTCTCCAGAAATTTTCGTTTGCGGTTTAGGTAAGCGCATAATCGGGTTTCCCGTCCAATGCACGCATGCACGCACGCACGTACGTGGTCCTGCCGTATAGATAACACTGTTGTTCGACACCATTGTAACCAACAGGCATTTGCGTGCGGGAGGAATGTCCACGGTCACGTCTAATCACGGTTAATCGGTATTCTAATCACGTGGCCGCAACCAAATCGAGATAATCGATCGCGGTCAACGCAGCGATCCCGCGTTCGTGCACTCGAAGCAAACGCTTGAACAAAGCAAGTTGTAACGTAATTAAGTGATTACGATTAGCTACGGGTGTCGAATAATTTTCTCCTTCCGTAGTTCACGATATAAACAGTTGATAGCCATACTATGTACTCGACATTCAGAAATGATTGTCGAGCAATGATTGTGAAAAGCGAAGACTCATAATTGATTATTTCTTTTTTGTTTTAATATGTAGATGATTTTCGATTTGTTATTTTTTATTTTTAATTAAATATTTTTCACTTTTATTCTAAATATGTCGAAATATAATTTCTAATGTTTTCTTTATTAACTTATATTTCTATATCGTTAATATATACGAAGTATTTGGATAAAAAATTATTTTTCCTAAATTGTAGAGAAATTAGAAAAAATATTATATAAAATACTTCTGAAAAAAATTATGTCAATAAAAATATACACTAGTCAAATCATCAATTTAACAGTATGTATTATATATACTATATAACAATATGTTATATATATTATAGCTTTAAATTAGATAATATCACTGATGCCACTTATCTCTAATCTTGAGCACTAAAGATCCCGCTACTTCTCATCACTTTACTCTAATATATTAGAGCAAGTATGTTACAATAATACGATAGTGAAAGCGATTTCTATAACATTTTAAATATGTACGTATGTAAATCTCAGACGAATAGATGCATCATGTCGCGACAAGATAACAATATTAATTAAATTCTAGAATGCACTTTTTTTTTATTAGTGGAAAACTTTTATTTATTTTAGAATGTTTTATTTATTTTTGGCAATAACGATAAGGTGCAAATATAAAACGTGAAAAACGTAATTCTTATCGCGTTGAAAGGAAGAATAAATCGCATGCGACGTCGGCATGATTTCGTTAGCAACTCACGGTCGATTTATGGATTAGCAGAATGTCGTTAAGCTAGTCCTTTCAAATTAGTCCCTCTTCTATTAAGGTGAATTAATCGTGAATTGATCTCGAGAAACAGCGTAAAAAGCGTGAGTTATTCGTGAATTTTATTTCATGCATTTTTTAATGAGGATAAAATCATATGTATTAATTTTCTTAATAAATTACAATATATGTATAAGTCAATAAAGATAATTGTATAAATCTAGACATGATGATCTTTGCAATTTGTGTCATGGATGTTTTATCGATTATAAAATTAAATGATACACAGTTATATATTATTATAATACTTGATAAGTATAACGTGCAACGTACACATTTCTCTAACAAGATTGAATCATTCAATCGTCGACCAATTTTCAAGCAGGCACTAATGCATTTGTTAGCATTTAAATGGTTAATAATGTTAATAATGTTAAAGCGAACATTCGTTTATGTCTGATTTAAAGAAGCTGAGCGTTGTAAACTTTATTACAATCACTACCCGCGTCAGTAGGACTAATTTTCTCGGAAAGGATATCTAAAGTCGGGGATAAAAATCGTGTCGTGAACAAGCACGTACAAAATGTTTATGATAATTGCAAATTACGAGAGAATACGAGTATCAAGATAAAGACCCGGCGTGAAATGCCGACGACAATATCTCGCTTCTGCGTTAAACACGTGCTGGATCACGTTGTTTTAAGAGCTTTCAGGAATGGCTCGTGCATTAATTCTAAAGAGTAAAAAGTACATTAAATTTTCATTTCTCATTATAAAAATTTATTGCCTTGTTCTTGTTTATTCTGTTAAAGAATTCCAAATATCAATTATATCTGCTTGCGTTTTTAAATTAAATATTTAAATTAAATTTAAAAACTGTCATAATTCATTGTCACATTTATAATTTCAACATTATTCCGATTGCCTGTTATCACAACCTGTAGTTTGATGTTACAATTTTATCTATCACATCAAACGCTATTAAGATTTAATGTTTCACGTTTTTCTTGAATTTGAAAAAGCAAGTTACGTGAAGAGAGTAAAACAAGTAAATTAAATATGTGGAAAAATGATACATATAAAATCTTCGTTAATAATTTCTATTAATTAGGAATTCAGCACTTTTTTCCGGAGGAAAGATCATTAACTTCACAGAACACTAGACTTTAATTACATCTGTAATCTAGAATCATAACAATTGAAATTGTATCATGAAAATTTAATTTCTCACGAATATTTTACCGGGTTCCAAAGATACAGAGCTCGCACCTGAAAGGTATGCTGCGGTAACGGTGAAAGGCGAATAACACAAGTGCCTCCGAAGTCGCATAGTTTCCGTCTAATAACAGTGGCAACCGCCGAGACTCGTTATTACAATTATTTTAAATGCGAACCTTTAACTACTCTGTCTATTTCTATTTATTAGTCCGCCGTATAATAATCATTGACACATAAAGACAGCCTTCTTTCGCTCTTCTCGATTTACGCAACAAAACCGCTTGCGGACAATCTGATAGCTCGACCGTTATCGCGGTTCATCAATAATACAAATCTATTGCGCTAAAAGCAGACCTGTCTCATTCCCGTGACAGCATCCGTGCGCATCCAGAATTGATCTCGTTACTGACGCCGCGCACGAGATCCCTATTTACATGTCGCCGCGAAATAGCATCGTGAATTCTCGCTATATCCGGCGATCGTTTCCATCCTTCTCTCTCCCTTGTTTAACGAATTTGCCCATTTCATACCCGTTTCATTTTATAATTATCGTGAGTAATGACATTCATCCGATACGGCGTAGCCGCATACGATGTCTTGCCGATATCTGCGAAAAATCGTCCATTATAAACAGATTTTGTTGTATGGACATTCATAAAATATTCATTCTCCATTCGACAGCAGAAAAATTTCGGGTTAATTGTGGAAGCATATTAGGATCAATTTTCTAGCAGAATATCGAAGCTTGATACGCTCCATTGTGATGCTTTTCAATTTTTTATACATATCAATTCTACTTTGTAGTATTAAGCTTCAATTGCTATCAGGACTTGATATCATCTAAATGAATACATTGTTCTAATCGCGATTAAAATATGGGAGCATTGCATATTTGATTTATCTGATATAAACTTGAAAATTTTGTAGATTTCGAAGCTGTCATGTGAAAAAATCTTTCCGATATATTTATTAATTTTTGATAATAAATTGAAAAAAAATTAAATATTTCCATCAGCGATTAACACCGACTGTAATATAGTAGTAATTGTATAGATTGCATAATCTATTGAAACATTTCGTTGTATATTTTCAGTTCTTAAGAATTAGCCGCGACAGTCAAAGATAATCCTAGCTAGTATAGTGTTTTGAAGTAGCACGGTTTAATGAAGAAATATAATCGGAAAATTTTATTGTGTTGCAACGATAAAATGTTAATTATAGACGGGACAAATCATGCAGAAGATTGTCTCGCAACGCCCGTTCTTAAAAGATTACTAAATAGATGATGAGAAATCCGCGACTTATCAAATATTTAGAAACTTCAGATTGTTTCTTCTAAAGAATGATTTTTAATTTTTGAATATTTATATAATTTGAAGTCAAACTTATATCTTTTAAATCTAAATGAAATTGAAGTCCCGGGTCAGGCATTTTATGACATTTTGATGTTCGTCTTACGTTAAAGTCGCGGGATTCGATGGTAGACTAAAGATTAGTCGAAGGCAGGGAAATCGCATCGGAAGACGTTATTAATAGGCTTGATCGTACCGCGTGGGAACCGAATCACTGCTGGAACTAATTGTCACGGGTGCGACTCACGGTCGGTCAGGGTCGGTGAGCGCTTGAGTTCCGTCGCGACCGGAAGTCTCCGCGGGCTTTTCGACGATGCCGAGGAAACGCGCTATGACGAATAATGTTATCGTGTCATCGGCACGTCCGTTTCATGATATCGCTCATGGTTCTCGTGAATCAGAAAGAGGCGGTCAGTGCGCGCTGGAGATAAAGATCGTTAAAAAATCGCTTGATGTAGCTTGACGCGTATGCGAAAAAACTCAAACAAATCGACCAACACAAAATCCAAAATCGGGGCATAAGATGTCTTAAAGACATATTTGCGAGACATAATTGACTGATATCCTTTTTTCAATTTATACATATTTGCGAGAAATTTTTGAAAGACATCTTATATCCTAATTTTAGATTTTGTATTGTCTGGAAAAGATCGATTTTATTAATTTCGCAATTGCATAGTCTGCGATCTTATGAGAAAAGGAGATCCACAGCGATATCTTGCTTCTTAATAAGATGTCCAAAACTCAATCACATCTTTTCTAATTTTTAAAATCATTTTAAAATGGAATTTACAATTAGAAAATTTCAGGGAAGTTTTATTACATTACAGATACAGATTGTTGCATTTAATTAAGTACCAATTAAATTAAGGAAACATTACATTTTCTAGATTTGTGATATATTTATACAATCTTGGAGTATCTTTTGTCTCCCTTTCATAAATATATAAAATTAATAATTAATGTCTTACGTGAAGACATTACATATAAAAATTTTCGCACTATTCTTTTCGGTTCGTAACGCTCGTGGTCAGAAGTGGCGAGTTCTTTTTATAGTCGCTGCCACTCGCGACGGATAATTTGCCCGTTAAGAGCATTCTCGAATTAACTCGTGTTCCCTCTTACTTACGACGAGCTCGCGCGAAACTATTTTCGCTACGCTTCGGGTATTCGCGCAGGAAGCAGCAACGATTTCCACAAGATGACGTAATTTCGCGCAATGAGTCCGACAATGAAGCGACGACGAAGCCGACGCGAAAATTACGAAGAAGAAGAAGACGGTAGAGCGGAGAAGGAAGTGACGCGACGCAGAATCACGCGGACTTACCGGAAATAATCTCATCGGAAAATAACGTCATCCACCCTGGCTTGCAAAGAGCACGACTTGTGCACGAATGCGAATGCGCGCGCATATACGTCCTGTAATACTTTTTTTTTTTTTTTATATAGCAATGACATAAATGAGCGTTTTTTGTGCGACAAGCGTTTTGCGCTATTGCTCTTATTTAGATAATGGCGGTTACTTACATTATTTAGACAATATAAATAACCGCCAATTCACAGTTACTTAATAAATGATAGCTCGTTTAGTCGTCATAAACGTCTTGCTATATACGGACTTTTAAATTTTAAATAAAATAGAAGTACTACTATATCTCTTGTTCTAAAATTGCTGTGATTAATCAGACAATAAGTCAAACTCATTATAATTTTATAGCCATTTTCTTTTACCAAACTATAAACAGATGCTAATAGAAATGTTGTGTGAAATACATAGAAATATATATAGATTTTTAATGTTATATTAGTAAGCTACTATATTATTATATTGATGTGAGTAAACAATTGGATGATTCATTTAATTTCGTGTTGAGTTTAATTCTAGCGCGCAATCAAAATTCGCCAAAAATAAATAACGTAATGACAAAATGAAGAATTTTCCATCGGTGAAAGAAGGAAATCAATAAAATGGATTACACCCATCATCATTATCACATTAGATGTTATCTGTGACTATCGACGACGAGTCATCGAGTTGGTTACTCAGCTTGCGGCCGTGCGACTCTGACCGACCTCCCCCTTTTTTCTGCTTCTCGTGAATAGAATTCGAATGAAGAACTCGATTAACCGGTGTCCAAACTATTCCGGGAAGAAATTCCTGCGCACGGACGGAAGTCGGAATATCTTCGCTCGCGCACGGCATCATCACGTTCGCCAGATACACGAGACAACGTTTACTGAGAAGCAAAACGTCGCTTTGGTAACGAATAATAATTAGAGATGTCACTACCTTTTTCTGCATTTTAATTATTGGGTCAGACAAATGCAAATCAAGTTTCTTGCAGTAGAAGTGAATATATTTTAAAGATCACCAAACGAAAGCATATGTTACATTTCATTCGAAAAATCTTTAATCTTATTTATAAAATCATGGTTTACAATTATAATTGTAGAAGTAGCTATTAAAAAAGGATATTTTTACCAAATTTCACGCTAATGTAACGTTGATTCTGGACTTGAATCGCTGAGTAATGTTTTGTAATAAGTCCGTATATTTTTTCGACGCGTCTTCCTTTTCTTCTTTTTATTTTCATGTCTCTTGAAATAAGCGCGAACGAACGTCTCTCGAGACCCTTCCCTCGTTTTCTCGTACTTGACGCAAGTTCGACGCTACCTCACCCGGCCGCCACCGCCACCGCCACCGCCCCCGCTATGTTCCCTAGAAAGAGGAGAACTCTGGAAATCCTGGCGAGGAACGTCGGTTCCGGTGGGTGGGTGAGGCGGCGGTAGAAACTCACGGGAATGGGAAGGGCGGCCTCCCCGGCTGGGAGGCATTTCATTTCCTTGGCGACTTCCGGCAAACGCGACGCTTCCGCCATATCGGGGCCGACGCCGACGCCACCGTCGACGTCGAGTCTGTTCGTGTTCCTGCGCTCCCTGGTTCCGGTTCCGGTCTCCCCCGCTTCGCCCCCGGTATCCACCATCGTCTCGACTCGAGCTTCCACCCACGCCCCCGGGCGCACCGAGTCCTTCCGCTCCCTCTCTCCGACGTTCTCCTTTCGCTTCCGTTCGTACCACCCCTTACACCTCTCGGCATTATGCTTTTCCGCCCCGCTGGTGGTGCTCTTCCTTCCAACTCGTCTGCGACACCCGCTACGCCGTTAACGTTACTAGCACTATTACCGTTAATGTTGTCGTCGCTGATGCGGTCGAATCGAAAACGTATCGTTTAAAATGCGCTCTTGTTTTCATGGAAAAGTGCTACGCGATACCAACATGGTAAAACATCTGGCTCTCCACATTCTTTAATAAATCTATATTATTCATTCTCGTTAATTTTAGTAAACGTTAATTTGGATTTAAAATTGTTATAAAAATTGAATATTTGATATTAAGAACTTTTCCCAATTTTTTTAAGATCAATATAACTTTAACACTACTGATATTATAACAAAGTATGTTCATTGATTTATAATAGCAGAAGAACAGCCGCTAAGTGTATTGAAATAACAGTGATTTTATCTTCAATAAAGAAATGAGAAAAAGTCGACTATTTGAAGAACCTAATTTGCTCCGCGATAGATTATCACGGCGTTTCTTTTTGAGATGATTCGATCGGATCGATCGGGGAGGAAGGGTGAGAGGGAAATCTCGATCAATATGCGACACGCGCGTCCGATTATTTCGAGATCCACTTAACTTCGCCAACGCCAACGCCGACGCCGACGCCGGCGTCGGCGTTGACGCGAGTGCAGATACCTCCTGCCCCTCGGTTCTTCGACGGTATTTCGTGTAACGGGAGGAATTGGTATGCCCGCGCGTGTCGCGGGATTACGTATTCTCGATGAGAAACCGAGCGGTTCGTGCACTTACCCCGGATGTACGTGTGCGCTGCGACACGCCGCGAGGAGCGGGTTTTAAGCACCTGTCGCGCGCGACGTTTTCTTGACTTCGCGATGCCAACGAACTCGCCGCGATACACCCGGAATACATTTTGCACTGGGAAAAGGGACGCTTCTTCCGAGGCAAGTTTATTTATGGTCGGATGTCGATGGCCGGTGTCTTCCACGGGGAGAAGTGTTTCCAATCTTCACTGGAGATTGAAGAAAATGGATTATCGATGAAATCATTCGTGCGTTTCATTCGAAAGTATATCCGTATCTCTTACCGTGTATAGGAATGAAAATAAGAACTAAGTGAAAATTATTATATCATTATTACATATGTAATTTTTCTGTGATGAAAGAATATTATGTATTTTTATAAGAAAAACATATTTCGAAGAATATAATTAACTTTATATTATAATTTGAATAGAAATAATATGTGTATAAAATCGATATTTAAAACATATACATCTAATAAAAGATCTGCTCATATTAAAACACATTAGGGACATCAAAAATATTTATTTTTATCTGAACATATTAAACATCGTTATACTTTTTGGTATACTGGACTTTTCTTGGTATATAAATTTACACTTTTATATTGATTATCTCTACAAGCGCATTAAAAAAAATTAA
>JANQDE010000069.1:98800-172285 GCA_037157785.1 Cephalotes varians
TGTGTGTGTGTGTGTGTGTGTGTGTGTGTGTGTGTGTGTGTGTGTGTGTGTGTGTGGCGCGCGCGCGCGTGCCATGTGTCTAGTTATGAATAAAAGAAGAAATAGATAATTAGATCATACCAAGAAGTACAAGTAGCCCTGGACAGAGTAAATAAGATTTTTTCGTGATGGAATTAACAAGATAGTAAGCGATTAAATTGCGTCGATTTATGCACACGCGAAGCAAATGGACGCAGGGGAAGATAAACGAGACAAATGAGAACCTGTCGCGAAAGTCGTTGTTTTTTCTGAAAGAAGTCAGAGAAGTAATTATCGAGGGATAGAGGACGAACGAAGGAACGCACGTGTGTCGCATTCACCCTCGGCGCGATGGGGGTAACCTTTCACACAGCCCGGAAAATATAAGTTTTGCCGAGAGGGGAAAAGAACGAAGGACGTTTCTTCTCTATCTCTCGAGCTCTGACCCGTCTCCGGTTCCATAATGTCCTCTCTGTAATACGAGAGAGAGAGAGAGCACAAAATTGAGGCGTTTATGCCCCGTGATTAAGAAGTTTTGTAATATTGTATTTTTTGCGCCTCGTCTCGTCGATCTCTGTCAAAGTGACGCTTGCGAAACATGGCGGAGAAACCGCGGTCGAAGTCGCGCATTATGTCGATGTGTTTTTTGCTGCTAAACTTTCGCGCGATCATCGCAATCGATATTGTTGCGTCAAATTCTAATACGCAAATTACGTAATATTTCCAGAGTTTTGACTTTAAAATTAATAAATTTTTTGCGATTAGTCTTTCACAAAAGCATTAAAAAAAAAATCTAATTAAAACTGTGATGGGTAGGAATTCTGCGAGAAGTTCTGTGTTTAAATTGCATTTACTAAAACGATGCTTGCTTATTTTGAATTCTTTGTATAAATATTTTATTTTTCGATTCTACTCATTTTTTTTAAAATTAACTTCTCATAAATCTCACGTCCTAAAACTCGTCGATTAGTGAAGTGAAACAGAGAACTTCTCGTATGTATTTATGGAGACCTCGTGGTAGGTTGTCGCAGGTGCAAAGAAAGGAATCATTCTCGAGAGGAGGAAGCCTTTCAGAAATGTTGGGTGGATTCTTCCGACCCTTCGCAGAACGGACATTGAACACGTTTAAATTCCAGTGAATCGTTCGAACAGGTATCGCCCCCCCTCGCGTGGTCGAGGCTGTGGAATTTCTCGATCGAAACACAATACGGAGATCACATCCTCGGTCATATCGCCGTCACTCTTTTCGTATAAAAAAAAGTATCTTTTATTAAAAAATGACTAAAAAGACGGCGTAGATATAAAAAATAATCTTTTCGAATTATAAGCATTTAATTTATTTTTATTTTCATTTTTATTATTAGATTAATCGATAATTAATAAAATATATAAAAATATAAAAATGAAAGCAATTTTTATTCAAAATATGTATAAAATATAAAATTGTAAAATGATATTTCTTTCAAATAGTTTGCATTCTTTATATTTTTAATTAAAATTTCTTAATATATAAATTATAATTATATAATAAATATAACGCTTAATATGTCTTATTTAAATTTCATTTAAATATTAAATTAAATTAGATATCAAAGATTATTATGTGCTATGACTGAACCATTATAAAACGAAAAAATCAAATTTCAATTATATTTCTTAATTGTTTTGGAATTGAATCTTTTTTTTTATAATTGCTTTACTTATCATTTTTTCTCACAATTAACACTTTCTGTTATTGATACAGTTATCTGATATCGTTAACTGAAAAACTGAACTTAAGTTAAAGTTACAGTTAAAGTTAAAGTTACAGAAGAAGAAAGAAGAACACTTTTTAAGATCTTTAATTATGTGTAAGCTGAAAACAATTTTTGTGAGTGAAAAAAAGTGATAAAAAGTACAATGGAACAATCGATTTTTAGGCGTTTTATCGCGATAGTCGACTTACCAAAGATACCGAGATGCTTTTGTTATTGTGTTTACGATAGTCAGGCAAAATAGTTCAAATAGTAAATTATAACGTGACCGAACTTGGCCAGCGATCATCGAAATTCTTTAAAGTATTTTTCGATAATTTACGAGCGACGTTATATGTGCCGACTTGGTTTCCGGGCGACGAAGAAAGCACTGAAATTTTGGTCGATATCGTGAACGACGTTGCGTCTCGACTCTAACAGCAGTTAGGAAAGTTAACGATCGGTCGTGAGTGATAAACGAGCTTTTTGAAGTTTTAAACAGCGGTTCGAAAAGAATTAGATTTTGGTGCCACGTAGGAATTTTAGAAAACTTATTTCAATCTATGTTTATACTTCGAATTATAGCGCTATGATTGAACCATTATAAAACGGATAAACCAAATTTTAATCATATTTCTTAATTGTTTTAGAATTAAATTCTTTTCTTATTAATTGCCCTATTTGTCATTCTTTTACAATTAACACTTTCTGCTATCGAGACAATTATTTGATACAGTTATCTGATACAGTTATAGAGTCTGAAAAACTGAACTTAAAGTTACAGTTGAAGAAAGAAGAACGCTTTCTGCTTTGTTTTTTACTTACAAATAGACTTACAAGAAACATATGTAGAGAGGGGCGATTTGTGATTATTTTTGCGTGAAATAGTTTCGCACGCGATAAATATCGGAAAAGCAGCATTGAATTTTCCGTCACGACGAACGCGACGTTGTGTCGCACGAAGACAGGAGGGTTGTGTAACGACAAGTGTATCGACCCTAAAGTGCACAACCTGCGATACCCTGAGATCAGGGTGTTTTTCTTCCACGGGATCGCCCGTAAAAATGGAAGAACGTTCCCGACAAGAGAGGAGAGCGACGCGACGGAGTATACGTCATCCGACACTCTCGCAGGTCCCCAGGGTGGGTTAAACGGTATCATCCCCATATGGAAGGGTCCGTACCACGTCGTAAACCACACGGGGCACCATCTGCGCTCGTTTCAACGTCCCGCTACCGCCTTTTCCATGAACCTGTCTACGTTCATAAATGCGTTAATGACAAAGCACACGCATGATGCAACATGAGTGTGTTCAGTAGCATGCAGGACAGATTTATCATAGGTCTCTAAAAAATTTTAGAAGAACGACATTGCGAAGATATGGAAAATATCTGATGTTTTATAATAAAAACATTCGATAAACGTGGCAATATTCATGACAAAAAATTGTTGAAATTATTTTTCTTCTGTCAAAGTTTAATTCCATTTGAAAGTTATTTGATAAATAAAGTTTAATATATCTTTTTATATTTTTGCGTTTTTTACCGTTGAAAATGAATCGAAGAAGAGTCGAAACGTTCGAAGTTTAGTGTAATAATAATTGTTAATTAAGATAATAATACACGCTTGTTAGCATTTTGATATGCACAAAAAACAGCGTCCAACTCTTATTCGCCTTGTGATTATTATATTAATATATCTTGGCAGTGAATAACGAAGCTAGAAATAAATAAAAATTAATTGTAGAATAAGATTTTGTTATCTATTTGCATTTCTGCAGACAAATGCGCAAAAGTTTTAGTTTTAAGATCCGAAATTTTTGTTAGATTATCTCGATTTTTTTGAAGAATGGTGTTTGTGCATAGAGTCATATTACACGTGCTCCCCTGAACAGGCATGTGCGTCTTTGCAACAGTAAACTCCAGGAGGTCCGATGTGTTGCCAGGAGGCAGAACGTTCCGCGGGCTGTGGTACATGTGGGGACCTCCCTGCATGGTCGTTGGAAAAAGGGCATATAAAAACCACGATTTGTTTAAAGATCACTATTTCCTTTCAGGCACTTTGCCTCGCTCATTCTCNCCCCCCCTTCCCCCATCATAACTGTCGAGATGATGCGATCTGTCGATTTTGCGGTTTGTTACAGTTTTCATTACAATCTTAATCGCAGAATAATATAATTAATATTTAAAGTACTTGTATCCGAATCTTAAATTCACGTTTTTTAAAAGAACGAATATTATGCGAGATGAAGGGACTTTTCTTAAACACACACTAGTTTAATTTAACTTCGTTATCTCTTCCTGGACAGGTCGCCGAACGACATGACGAATGATGACGAATAAATCCACATTAAGCGAGATGCGTGTATTTCGAAATAATTCACTGATGCCCGGTTTTCCGGTCTGCGGTTAGCAGAATACGGCATATCCTGAGTGTTTGAAACGTGACTCATACATATCGCAATCGTGATCGCCATTATAACTACAATGCGATTGACGCCGATGCAGATGTTGACACGGCGTTTAATAAGACCCTGTGTATGTCGCGCATAAGCGACTCGCTCTCTTTTGTCCTCAGATTTTATGCTTAATTCACTGCATTGGCATACCGCCCTACCGCTTGATACATATTTTGCTTATAAAAGACGATAATGTTACGTTGCGCAATGTTGCAGCATATTCACCCAAAATTAATGTAAATTAGAGAATTAGAAAGATATCAGTATTTTTATATACATCTAGATATTTTTATATTTCTTGAAATAAAATTAAAATTAAATTATGCAAAGCTAAAAGAAATTAATTAAATATGCATAATGTGCATTAAAATTCAAGATTTATTTATAACAATTTTATATTTTGTTCAGTATGAGTATTTTTAAAAATTGTGCATGTAGTGTACATATCGTCATGTACGAAACATAATTATATATATTTTATTATATATATATATACATATATTTTATCATATTAATAGTTATCCAAGAGTTAATCCAAGAATGTAATATGATTTCCGCAATTAGCAAATATTATGTTACTAGGGAGTAGTCTAATTGACGACGAGGAAAACATTATTTTCCATTAGAATCTCTCGGTGCGCATTGAATTGTATGGAAACGTTGCTATATATCTCTCTCGGACGAAATCCAGTGAAGGTGAACGAGATAATGGCGAAACAGAGAGAGACACCACGTCGGTTTTTCAGCGACCAGAAAGGGCGTAAGTCCACCTCCGCCATGTGTTACACGACATGCGGAACGGGAGAGATGGTAAAAAAGCATTACAGCGCGGCACGCAGGGGTAGAGAAGGCAAAATGGATCGAGGGTGTTGCGAGGGGTTGAATTATAAAGATGAAAGCCGTTGTCAATAGGGAGGTCCACCGCCACCCTTCTCTTTATCCTCTTTTGCACCCTCTACAGGACCGAGAGAGCGTTCTATCTCCTTCCGCCGTCTCTTTTTTCCCTTTTCTCTTTTCCATTTCTCTTGTCGCGTATACGCGCCCGCTTCCACCAATAATAATACAACCCGCGTCTCTCAAAACCGGCGTCAGAATCGTCGTTCCGATGAGTTTTTAGATCTGTCTACTGGAAGATAAGATACGCGCTGCAATAATCAAGCGCGGCGGCTGAAACTTTGCAACTGCTGGCTTTAGTTTCGCTTTATGCGCGAGATGCTGGTTTCGCATAAATATCGTACGTCGAACAAAGTTCGGATAACACATCGCTCGTCGATGACTCGTTTTTTTGCTCCATGCAGCGTCAAATATTTTTATCGCGTATTTTTTACATCAGTAGTTCTTAGAGTTTGTTTTAAAAAAAATATCGATAAGCAGTTTTATATTCTATCAATTTCTTATAGTTTATGTTTATAATGAACTTCCAAGCTTTCCATCTTCTTCCTGTTATATAATGCGTCATTAGAGCGAATTAAATCATATTCAATCTCTTTTAGATCGAGTAAGCATTACGAAAATGATGAATTTATTTCGAATAAAAAAAAACAACTGTTCATTCGAAAGGCTATTACATTTCTCATATAAAGTAACAAGAATCAAAGGAGATACATATTTAATGATGGATAATTTCTCGTTTGATGAAATCATGCGATAATGAATTAAAGCGAGAGCAGGATACTGAAATAAGCATAATGCGTGTAACATGATATTCGCACTTTGTAAGAGATCAACGAGATAGTTTTTTCCATGACTTTTCCATCGCGCACGTTGATCCCGGCAATAGGTCAGACTACAAAGACCGGTTCTTTCCGAGATGTTCGCGCGATCGTAGATCACAAGAGGATCACGTTGAAATCGTCGCCATCGTTCTCCGACTACAAACGAATCTCGTTAGAGATCGTTGCCGCGAGGCCGAGTCTGTAATTCCTATCTGTAATTTCAGGGCCGTACTCGGCCACTTGCCATGCTTTTCTCACAACTTTATGTATATATCCGACTTGGATATTTTTCCAATATATTTGGCTGGATATTTTTATATTTTACTTCGAGAATTTAGAGAATTTTCTGTACGATAAGCTATTAGATAGAAATTTTACTATGTTTAAACGTTGAGAAAATCGAAATTACGCTCGTTCTTATAAATCAAATTTGAACGCAATGTAGAGAAGTCTAATAGTCTAATAGTTACTGAGGTTCTCTAAAACTAAAAAAACATATGTATGAAAAAGAAATAAATCTTTCTAAATTGATCCCCTGATGCGCGAGTCGATGCCGTACAATTTCGCGCGGTTTATTTTTTTTTTTCGCCGATGCAACAATGGCTAACTGTCCCTTTGAGGGCGTGGTGCGCGCAAAAGGGAGAACGATCGAATCGGTCATTCGTTTCAACCCTTGACGCCCTATCGACTCGGAAAACAAGGCGCGCATCGCGAGACGGATCGGTTTGCGACGCGCGCCTCGAAAATCGCCGTGTAATTCCGATTGCCGGCTCGGAGCCGGCTTGTGTTTTCCGATTCTAAAGGGGGAAGAAACGCCAGCTCGGTGGCGGCATTGTGGCGGCATTGTGCCGGCGATTATGCGTGTGCAACGTTACCCGGGGATACGTGGGAGCGACCGGGTGCGAGTCGCGAATCCATGACGAATTTACTTTGGTGACGTTTACCCTATAATACAGCATATTCGCAAAATCGCTAGTTGATCCGCGAGATTACGATGGAGTCAAAAGCGGTCGTCATTTTTTTTTACGGAGAATTGTACACATCATTACGAAACATCGGATTAATGATGTAGCTAGAATCTTTTTGTGTTAATATCAGATGTATCTTCAGTCTTTATATCAGTCTTTATATTCTTACACTTATATAATTCTTGAATATATTATTATTTTAATTTGTAATTTCCAACGAATTTAGATGTATTAAAATATGTATGTCAAAGCAAATCAATTATTAAGTAAATTATTAAATCAGTTTAATAATAAGACTAATTTTTAAAATAACTCTCTAATATTTTTATTATATTATATTATAGAGCTTAAAATTTATCGAAATAAAAATGATTAATCTGTTTAAACATTAATTTTTCTGTTACAAAGATTTAGTAATTTTTTCATCTGTTTTGTATCTACATTTATTCTTCAAGTTTCTAAAATGAGTATAAGTTTTTAAATTTTTGCTGAAATAAAACAATCTCTATATTTTGCGCAAAATGATGAATCAAAAGAAGTTTAAAGGCATCTTATATTAAGTGTATATTGATCAAAAACGATATCGCTAGCTTCGTCAACACTTAATTGTACGGAAAGTCAAACGCACTGTCGGAGGAAGAGTCTGATCTTCGGATCGTACTTAGCGGAAGGAGTCTGGCGAAGTTCGTTAAGAGAGAGGGAAGACTCGCGAAAGAGAGGGGAGAGAAAAAAAAGAGAAAAAAAAACGAACAGCGGGTGAAATCTCGCGGGAGAGAATAATGACCCGTCGATCCGATCGACGATTATAAATTGCGGCACGCAGCTGGAACTATCGACGCCGTTGCTCGCGTACGGATGGACGAACGATGTACCGGTCTCTTGCCGGATCGATCGATCAGCTGACCGTCAACGTGAATGTCGATGTTTCTCCTCTGTCATTAGATGAACGAGAGATTTTGCATGAATATTATTTGGCGAACTCTACAGTATTAGACAAAACGGATTCTAGAATGGAGCGAAATAATAATTTGTTTCATCTCTTGTGTCGGCGTCAGGTACCCAAAGAAATGTTTTTTAAAAAAATGTTTTTCTGTTAGACATAATTTCATAATTAATTTTTGCTTATTTCGCTTCTTCCCGTTTTCATCGAATTCAATACGAAAAAATAAGAGAAAACAAGAGTTTAACTTAACGAAAAAAATAATTTACAATGTAATAAAAAAATATGATCTTTGTCTTATAAAAAAACATGGTATATTTTTGTTTTTTATAATAAGTTGCTTTTAATCGATACGTGCCAAATGCCGTTTTTCTGCCATTCGCGGCAGACCTATATACGAGTGTCAACGATTGCATACAGGATGCTTTTAGTAAATTGAGCGTCTGCGCGTCGTTCGTGCTCGTGCGTACAAAAATCCGGCCCCGTTAGCCTAATTAGCCGGTTGCATCTCGCGACCAGAAGATCGTCGCGTCACGCCGGCTCGAAAAGTGAGGAGGTGATTCGAACGGAGTCGAGCGTGCGAAGAGGTCTCATTCGAAACAATTGCTGCCGGTCCATCAAGCTTCATCAGGGTGATTAGCGAACGACGTATCCCGCGGCTCGTCCCTTTAGATTAGCCACAGCAGTATCCTCCCGCTCTCTCCCGGTCCCCTCACCCCGTTCGCTGTCCGCCTTCGTCTCCACCTTCTATCCTCGCCTTCGTCTTCTTCTCGTTCTCATCTCGTGCGATCGTGCCGCTCGTTCCAGCCACCAATGAGCGTTGCATGTCGGTCAATGACACGCGCGAACACGCGGACAAAGTGGCACGTCGACGTCAAGCAGAGGTTTCTTCTTCCAAGCTCATTCCTCTCCTTCCTCTTGTGATTCTTCTCTTTTTCTTCTTCTTCTGGTATCATCGTTGCCTTTTTATCGTGCGGAGCGTGTTTAAATTAACGATTAGAACGTTCGAGATGGAGAAGAGAGAAAAGAGGAAGCTTACATACGGAAATCATCAGGCTACTCCTTCGAGTCGTTAAAATCCGCGTCACGATAAGATTGGTTTCATCAGGTATTATATCATTAGATTCAATTGCTATTATTGCATTTATTCGTAACGCAACGATGATTTTAACCGATATTTAATCGAAATTTTAGATGCGGAGTTAAGATAGAAATATTTGTGAAAGATTAATCTAAGATTTCTGAGTAGAGATTTTTCATTAGCATTTATTATCGCTTTATAGGATAATAATCTAACTAGAAGTAACCTGTTTATATGTATATAAAAACAAAAGTGCATGATACACTTAATTTTTCTCGTTTCCTGAAATTATCTCCACTGTCTATTTAAGTTAATAACTGCGACGCGATGGCAGGATCAGAGAGGAAACAAAAGTATCTTCCGCATGCAAGAGCAACATTGTAGGCTGTAATGCGTTCTTTATTTTTGTACTTTTTCATTAGTATCTCGCTCATCTCGTCATTATCCTGTTAATAACGTATTATCAAGATAGGAACATCCGTTCATATAAATATTTTCTTTTCCGTTTTATTTCTAACTGTTCGATTTAAAGACGAGTATATACTATTTACATAAATACGATTACATTAAAGTTAAAACTTTTTGTAATAACATTTTATACAGTCTACTTATATATACATATGTAGATAGATCCTTTTGATTACTGTCTCTACTGTGATTAAATTAACGACGGGAAGTTAATCATAGATGGGAATAAAATGTATATATCATTAAAGCGTATTATATATTATCGATTATTTAGTCTTATTATATTATGCCTTTTTGGAAAACACATAATTATTCCAAGCCAAGTCATTTTCTTTAGATTTTAATTATCTTGTAATACATTGTGCATAAAAAAATTCTAAAATTGTTATAGGCATTCCTATCCTACTAAATTCTAAATCATTTTTAATAAAAAAAGGTCTCACTATTCGTTTCTCTACATTCGTTATTGTTGAATCGTTAGTGTTGTTATTCAATAGAAGGTATCGAAGGCGGAATCTCTTTGAGAAATCTAGATTAAACTTTATGAGTTTGAAGAGTCGATTATTGATGTGGGAAAAATCATGGTTGAGTGATAGGGCGATTCGTGGATAAGTTACATGGAACCAATCGCGTTCTACTATGTGATTCGTTTATTATCTATCAACTAAGCGTTTTTAATTTCCTACTTTACGCGTCTTTTCATACATACACATCTATTTATTACTTTTATTAAAATAGTTATGACGCGAGTGAACTATGGCTCAAAAAATTTGATTTTTAAAATAGGTAATTACACTAAAAGAAAAAATTTCTCTACTATCATGATATAATACACATTATAAAAATATATTTTATGCATGAAATATTTATATAATGATTTCTATCAATAACATAGAATTGTTGCGATAGTATGTGCATTTGAGAAATTTAGAATATTATTAGATATTATTAAATTATTAAATATCGTGTGCGTATTTTAATGGATAAATATTTTCTTTTTTAATATATGTATGATGTAATAATAATGTAATATGATATAATAATATAATATATGATATAATAATATAATATATAATAAAAGAAATTATTATTCGATATAAATTATCTACTCAAGAGGAAAAGATTTCTGCTTTTTAATGATATCCTCTAATGTTCAAAACGACGTGCTTGTCACACGTCATTTCTGGTGGGGCTTTAACTATCCGGACAGGCATTATCAATGCACCCCGATCGATTTTGGTGGCTCGGTAGTGCAACACGGTCGCTATTTCTCGGCGGGAGCCCAGTTTCCTGGACCAATGACCACGCGTGAGGGGGAGCGGGAGACTGACAAAAATCCATGGGGGTCTCTGCTAACCGGCCGGGAGCAGTCCAACTACCCTCCTGCAGGATAAGCCGAGATTGATTCAGTATTGCGAGCAAAAGAGAGGGAACGACGATTGGCATCCCCGGGGGACCGATCCCAGCTGCGCTAGGAATGACTAATACGTGAAACGCTCTCGGGGTGCGTCGCATCTAGGGGTGGTAAGCGAGAGATGCAGAGGGTGGATGCACCAAACTCAAGATCAACGATTTAAGTAGATTTTACACCCTTTACTCAATTTTTGTCGACGAAATTCAAAACTTTATTTAAACAGACTAATCTAGCCGATACATTATTTTTTTGCGTATAATATTTATAATTGCATGATTAATTAGAAAGATTTAATTTTGTTGGGAATATCTGATAGAAAAATCTAGACGGTTCCATTAGTGAAATATGCATTAAAAACATTTCTTATTTAACATTTTCTTCATTTGAATTCAAGATTATTATTCGCAACTCAGCAGTTTACTGACATCGACGCTGTCCGTTAATATTGCATGCGGTCTCTTCTCTAACATCCAAGTGGCAAATGCTTCGGCAAGAAGAAAGATATCCCGATGCACAAGCGGGCGACGCGCCACCGAGCACTAAGTGGGAACGTCTCTCCGACCATTACTTCACCTCGTGCTCGAGCGGATTCTGACTCCACGGGTTAATTCGATGGGATTGCGGTGAGGGGGAGGGGCGCTGAGGGCAATCAAACGACCGATTGACAGAGAGGAGAACCGAGATAGAGGGAATATATGCGTGCACACGAGAGAGGCGACGGTTTAGAGCGAACGCGGAGCAGAGGAGAGAAGTAAAGAGAGGTTTGCTCTCGAGATATGTGGGAGCCACTCGGTCTCTTCGTACACACAGATAGTTTCGAACAACTTTAATTGATTTTAGGGGGACACGCGATCGTACCGGAGCGCGACAGTCGATCGTACTCGTTCTTGACCATACGAGTCACGAATGAACTTGTAGGAACAAACATTTTCGGTTAGATAAAACTCGATTGGCTCTAAAAACAGTAAAATATTTGCAGCTCGATAAATTTTAACGAGATTGAAATGCATATTCAATTTTATGTATAATATCTTATAAGATGATTAAGTTATTGATATTTTAATTTAACGCAATAATCAAGCTTTTCGTATTATCTTGTCGAATATTCTAATTAGTCATATATTAGTAAAATATTTTTCTTTTTACGTTACATATGCTTGTTTTATTTCGAGTATGATGAACGCACGTCGTCGCGCTGACATGAGCTAAAGCTCTTGATTTCTCTGGAGACGCTCCGGAGCGTTGAATGGACAGCGTTCGTAGGTTCAAAACTAGAACGGAAGCCGGTGCCCTATAGTTCTCCCCACAATCGATATGAGGCAACGCGGACCGGACTTCCATCCCCTGGAAACGAGGTCGCGCGACCCCCAAAGGGTGACGTAGGGAGAGAGAAAGAGAGAGAGAGAGAGAAAGAGAGAAACAGGGGGGGTGTCGAGAAGGGGCCCGACGAAGGTTCGGCCGAGGGCTGAACTTGTTTGTCGGAAGCGTAGGTTCCCTGCTAATGCCCTGGTTAGTACTCCGGTTTCCTTTGTGCCACCCCACATAGGCAATGGCATCGTCTATCCCTCCGGACCATATCCCAAGTCGGTTTCATTTCCCGCGCGCGTTCAAACCATGTGGTGCACCCTTCCACGCGCAGCCACCATGGTAACACACCCCCAGTTCTATGCGATCTAAGTCCCGTCCACGCGTCCTATTTAAGCAGACCACGTGCCGAGAAACAGGGGTAAGAGGGAGGGTAAAATCTCATGGACAAATCGATTTTTCTAAATTTCCTCGACGACGGCGCATCAACTGTGTGAAAAGTTTGGATCTGAAAATAGAGACTTTTTAATAATATGTAAAATTTATATTTTTAAAAATTATAATTAAAACGAAGAGTCTATTGCATTAATAATTATTATTTAAATGTTTATTAATTAAATTTCCATTTATTTATACATATTTATGTATATAGTTATGTTCAGAGAAGTTATATTCAGAGAAGTTTTCTAGCAATTTGTTAATTTGATAATTAATTTAATTTTAGTTTCAAATTATAGTAACAAATTGTAGTCACAAATTAATTAATTAAATTTATAGTTAATGTTGAAGAGTGGAATGAACAAAACAATAATATTATTTTTACTCATAATTCTGCAGTACTCCAGAAAAAAATTAATAATTTTTACATACAGAATAGGTTTATTATTCATTTGATATATTTTTAACAAAATTATATATATACTATCATACTATATTATTCATTATTTATATATAATAGGAAAGGGAAATAAAATCATTTCGTAATATGATACGCCTGCCATGATCTTTTCTAAGCTACGAAAGGGTTTTCCACCTTCCAGAAGAACATCTTCTCTGTCGCTGACCATCCGATGCCTGTTCCCATTGTTCGTAAATGGGCCTTCACACCGGCGCGGCGCTTTACATGCCGCACCGAGCCACTCTAAATGATGAGATTTTCGTCGGCGGTCGAAAGAGCGACAGGGAGACGGGGAATGCGAAGGGCTCAGAAAAGGGAATGGGGCGAACGAAGCCGCATTAAAGTATTGCTCCGGCCTGCTTTTGCTACGGCTTTTGCGTCGCTTTTACGGTCGCGTGGAACAATGACGAATCCCCGACGTCATTGTGGTCGTCCCTGGCAGAGTCTGAGGAAAAGCGTAGGAAAGAGAGGAAAACGTTGAAAGGAACTCGACGGTGGCGAGCGCGGGAGAGAGGAGGGCAAATGCTGCGGAGGGTTGCGGGCGGACGAAAAGGGGGTACGCTGAAAGAGTTGGTGTACGCGTCGGGTGACGATCACTCGCCGCTGATTACATGGACCATTGTGCAAGGACAACGGTGTCGGCACACGTGGAAATGAAAGAGGATAGAGCGAGGAAAGGAGTGTGGTACTTTTGCGCGGCTCTTTAGATCGAGAGGGTGGTAAAATGCGCAGAAAGGGCGAGTCTCCGTTGCGAGATATCGTCGTTCGCGTGATTAAGAAATAGAAGATAGGATATGCCTTGAGATATGAATCTCATTTTAAATATTTAATTAACGAATTGCTGTATATAATTGCATCAATATTTTAAAGTGATATTTTATTTATTAATACTTTATTTATCTTTTGAAGTGCACAAACTTTGCAACGTGTAATTTTTGTGTCTTGTGTGAATCTCTTTTACGAATGTAACATTCGTATTTCAATGCGTTTCTTCTCCTTCGTCATTATTTGTCATCATATCCGCGTCTTTCACAAACAAAAAATGTTGAAGTTAATTACAACTGATTACATATTTATTACTGTTATTACGGCATAGCCTAATGACATGTATTTAATTGAATAAGCAGTTAATCAGCTAATATTCTAAATATTAAGCAGAGATTTTATTATATCCCAAATTTATACTCCAGATTTGTGTGTGTACAATTGTAGACGTATTCACCCAAACAGGATTTTTTTATATTATCTGATTTTACGGTGGCATCGCAACAACTATCGCAATCGCGATCTTCGCGGCGACATTACATTAAAATGACATCGATCGTCGAGCGGCAAGAGGGAAATCAGATCCTCCATCGGTTATCTTGATTGGAAGGGCGTGGTTTCCGGTATTTAGAGCGTTCCCCGATCCTCGACGTGCGTCCGCACTTGCGTAACGACGCGGAGGAGGAAAAGAACGACGACAACGGCGCTAACGACGTTTTTCTCGAGCGTGGGAACTTGGGATTATCGTCTTTTGCTCAAACTGGAATTGACTAATGTTAATTAACTTTATCAGTTCAATAATTTATATGTGACTATCGATAGATCAATAATTGCACATTCTTTTTGTTTTGAAAAGCCAAGTTTCCGCGAAAAACGTTGGAAGGCCTTAGATATCTTAAGACGTAAATATCGGAAAATAATAATTATGATAATAAAATGAAAATAAAATCATTATATAGACAAAATTAGATAATATTAATTAACTTTATCACGCTAACAACGATAAATTGATATTATTAGAAACCCACTTTGGTTGCAGAATATTAGAACTTTCGTGATTCGATTGTTCGAGATTTAAGATATTTAGAAGATTATTATTAGAAAAATAAATACAAATTGAGATAAAATATAATAATTGATAGACTAAGCTATTTTCGACATTTTTACGATTCGGAATTGGTTTATTTTATTATTTACAGTAATATACATATACTAATTATTACGTCATTTTTAACTATTCAGTGATTTTAGCTTACAATCATTATGAGATTTTGTCTAAATTGATATCTTAAAATTTTTTTGTTAAATTTATGTTTTCTTTAAGTCACTCGTATATTCGTATATTCACTGTTTCAGTAAATCAGAAGATAAACTCAATTAGTCTATTTATAATGTAATTTATTAATGTGCAAGAAAGCAAGAAGGAGAAAGAAGAAGGGAAAGATGTTTTATCTGAACAACATGCTCAGCACGACCGTTTGTGGATAGTCCGTGATGTAAGCTACGCGATATCAGATATTGATCTGGAGCTACTGCTAAGATATCGAACGGTACACCCGTACATCAAACGTCTCAGCCGTCTGCAAAACCAGTCGCGAAGAAACCGGAAGCGAGTCGGATTCTTACATGGAAACGCCTTGATCTAACGCGATCGGACAGGTAGGACAGGTAAAACGGGTGGGGCTTCCGCCGCGATCAAGATCGAGATCGATTGCATCGATCATGCGCCAATAGCAAAAAGCCGATAACCGAACGAACTATCTGTAGTGATGCGAGTAGCGGCGTTGCTCGTTGTTCTGTCGTCAATTGACGTTGCTCTTCTTATTTCCCGATCGGGTAGAATCGCAAATTACGCAGTGAACCATCGTTTGTAATCCAATTAAGAAAGCGCGAACTGTGCATGACGTAATGGAACTACTTTCATTACGTAAACGCGCGTCTTTAGTTCCGCACGTCTGTAAGTGTGCGAGATTCGCGATTGAAAGAGAGAGGAAAAGATAGCGGAACCGAATTCGTTATTCCCTTCGATATGTTTCGCGATATCAAGAGGGTGATAAGTCTCCCGTTACATGTGCAAGTCGGTTACTTTCGTCGATTGCGAGATCGTTCCTGTGGCAATACGATCCGTGTAACATGCCGTGCAATACGTAATTGGAAAATCGCGGCTGTTAGATCTTTTACTTGGATTTCTATTATATATGTATAATTTCACTTTGCCTGGAATAGGAAGAACTTTAACGCTTGCACATTTTTCTAATTAGTGCATGAGACTATCGTAACGCGGTTTATTATACATTACTGAATTATACGCTTAATCAATAATATCAGGCACATTGAAACACTCAATTTCTGAGGAGAATTGGCGAGATCTCGACTTCAAAGTTTTTCATATCCTGTGGAAAAGATTCGATATCGCGTAATGGCTTCCTCTAACCAGGTGCCACTTCCTCGTTCTCGGAGAATCTCGTATAAATACACCTGCACGCAGGTGGACGCTGAGGAGTCATCAGAAAGAAGAAGGTGTGTCCGCCATTATTATTCTGATATCACTAAAGATAAAATGGTGTAGAAAACGATGAGCAATGACAAAATTCGCGTCTTTTGTATTTTTGAGATCACACGAAATTTAAAGCTTAGATTGACACGAGTCTTTTTGCATATATCTATATATTTAGATTTACAAGTTATATATTATATGCTTTCTCTCGCGTTTGTGCGTACAATTTATTTCGTTAGTCTATCAAAATATAATTACATTTGGTGCGCCGATTTTTACAACTTTTTGGAACTCGCGTACACACTTACACATGGTTTTACCTTTTTTAAATTTCAAACGAAAACGTACATAGTTAACTGCGTTCCATAGTTCGCTCCCTTTTCTATATATTTTTCTCTTTTTGTTATTAATTGTATTGTAGTGTTTTACCCTATTAGAATTTTCGCATTCAGGTGCAAGCCGCGCGGTCACAATCGCGAGGTGAAGCAATAATGCCATTTTAATGTGGTAAAGGAACGCGCCGGTCTTGCCTTACGAGACGAACTTGCCGATGTACCGTACACGCGTTTAGGTCGATCGGCAGAAGCACATAGGAATCCGGGAAGCGGGACCCTGGGGGCCACAGTGTCCCTCATATCCGCGCCATGGCCTCCCGGCTGCGAGGGTTGGCGGAGGAGGGCACCGGGTACCGTTCTGTCCCCGGGAACCTCGGTTCACCAGGTCGGTTCTCCCGATGCCTCTGACTCCCCCCGGCAAAAAGCTGCTCGACACCACCGTCCCTCGTCGCCGTCGTTCCCGCGAACCGCCATCTTCGCTTCGGTCGACGTTCGAGTGGATTTTGCCCCTGAAGGCGTGTCGACGCGCTTCTCATCCGTTCTTTCTGAGGAGAAGACTCGTGTAGCACGAACGATTATGAATTTGTAATGAGAACGTGAGAAGAGTACGGATGAATTGCTGTTAAGGCCGATCCTGCTCGAACACGGCATCAGTTGTTAACTACCGTGTTTGTGTGTGACTCGTTATCACACATATGCACTTGTTATGAGTTGTAACACGTTATTCACGTAATATCTTTTCCGATAAAAAGCATGTATATTATTATTTTAAAAATATAATTTAAATATATTTTTCTTCGAAAACAAAAGTGCAACAAAAAAAAGTATATGAGATTTAAAATGTCCGTTATATACAAATTTATATTCGCAATTTAACTTTGCAGTAACTTCCAATAACTTTGCTATGAAATATCTTGGCGACGTTTAAAGTAAATATTAATATTAAATCCATTTTTTTAAAATTGAGAACTAATTAATTGTTACATCATTTTATTTATTTGCACATATAGGTTTATTTGTCTCTACAATTTAATTAATTTAATTTATTTAATTTTTGTCATTCTTTAATTGTTTCTCTTATAAAAACGTATACATATTTCTATTTTAATCATTCAAAAAAAATGCGTGACTTTCAAGAGGAATTCTGCATATATCCTAAGTCGATCCGGATCAGGAAACGCAAGATATTCAACGAAAAAGAATTCTCTCATAGGCGATGGAATTAATGGCGACGATCGCGACTCGAAAGCCTCCCGAGGATCAGGGGAACGCGGGTCCCCGGGTCATTCCAACGGTGTTTCCTCACCTCTTCATGGTAGGACCGTTCGATTCCTATGCTCGGTGAAAGCAACGTATTCCCCGTAATGACTTCCCCGGTCGGCGCGGTAACTATACCGTCCACCCGGCGGAGTAATGTCTGGTAACACTGGTAGTAGTTACTAGCAATCGTCGTTACGGGACTCCAAACGTACGTACCGGCGTGCTACCGAAAGAAGGATTTCTAGTATCTCGCTTCACCTCGCTTCGTCTCGCCCTGCCTCACTTCACATCATCGCGTTTACTTTATTTGCCGCCAGCTTCCGCGAATTCTCGCGACTGAACTGCGATCTGAGACCTCGTGGGAGTCGCTATAAGATCTTTAGAACGTATGATCAAGAGTTCCGTTAACGTAATTATTCGAACAGTAAAGATCTCGCCACATTGATAATCGATTATTTTGAAAAATTTTCTTGAAAGTTGAAAAAACCTTTTTCTTTGGGAATTTGGAAATAAATACATAAAAATTTAAAGCTTATTAAAATTTATGTATAAAAGAAAAGAAAATATCGGAAAAATTGCATCAACAAATTATACGAGCGAGAAGGTATTTTGTGTAAGTACCGCGCATGAGAATAAGAATAGAATAAATTCTTAACGGTAAAAATGTCGTTAATTGCCTCGCTATAGATTATTGATGATCGAATCATTTTTATCGCAATATCGATTATCTAAAAGAGGCAGTTGGTTGATATTAAAATTGCAGAGAAATTAAGACACATCATTTCGCAAACTGAAGATTATTAGCGTCAAAAATCGAACTTTAAACGATCTGCGCGCGATCTAAAATACGTTGGTAGATGATGTTAAATATTTTCGTAAGTATGGAACTGTAATTCGTCATGCACTTAATAAAATATCACATCTTAATTTCATAAAAACTTGTCAGTGTTTGATACCAAAATATATGAAATGATCTATTTTCTTGGCTGTAAAAGCTCTCAAATACAGTCTGATTAAATACAATTAATATAACATTTGGATGATTATATAAATTTTTAATTTAAAATAAATAAATTTAATTTTGAAAGTCGATAAATTAATATGAATATGAACACATAGGCAAAATCATATTTTTCTGTTATAAATATTGTGAGCTTTTTTTTTCTTGTTATTGTATCATAACACATGTTCTTTTTCTCGTTGTTATTTTTTTATTTATTTTGCATTTATTAAGGTACGATTTATAAAATTATGTTATTAATAATATTTATACATTATATGAACAATTTCTCAAGTCGGTTTCTTTTTGCGAAATCTAGTCATCCTATCGCGATATAAGATGATAAACGTGAATCGATCGTCTCGCTCGAAGAAAAATAATCGCGCGAGAACGACGCCGAGTGGCGTCTTACCGGAAGTGGCCGCTACTCGATCCACCTCGTAGTACTTGGGAGGGATCACCACCTCCGTCATATCACTTCCATCACCATCTCAGAGAGACGGATACAACCGAGGGCGAGTAGCTCTTTATGTGAGTAAGAGCGACGAAGAAACCAGGCATCCAACGAAGTGAGGAGAGAGCACCGGGGGAACCCGGACGGGAGTTGTGGGGGGGAACGCCACGCGTGATCGAGTTACCTGGACGAAGTGGCGTGGCACAGGTGAGGTGAGGTTGGTGCACGGACTGCGGGACAAAGAACCGCAAGAAATACCGATACCACCTTACTCTCTGGCCCGTAAAGTCGTTGTCGCGCTCGAAAATCGGGCGTCTTCGAAGATATGCACACTCGCTAAAGAAGAAGAAATTACAGAAGAAATTCTTAATTATCCACTTGTCAAATTAACACATCGACATTTATGAAACGTTTGGGGATTTATTATGACATTAAGAAGATTTAAAATGAATTTAAATTTAGTTGAGCTTGATAATAATAACATAAGGAACAATTTTATAAGTACAACAGTAGAAATATTAATGATATTAATAGTGATAATAAGATTCATTGATCTTTGAAATCTTATCTATCTATATTTGAGATTTGTACCATTAGCAACTAAATTTAATTTCTGCTTTAAGAGAAGAGAAGATATTCGCGTCCGGCATCTAAGCTTTAATTTCATTTTCCAAAACTGGAAAGTCGATGTAATTAAGATATATTTTGAAATGGCTATAGATATCTACAGGCGTTAATGTTACAAGCGTTCAACAATGCCGTGCCGAGATTGCAAGCGCGCCTTTACGGGTTACGCTGACACGCGAGCCGACGAAGACATCGATACATCGAAACGTTGATACCTCGATGGCCTGATGGCGTTCCCTCATTCTCCCTTCTGTGGTTTACATACCGTAGGGGTAGTCCTGTATCGTGTCGCGATCATTATGTCGCAAAACCTTCGCCTTACCATGATTCGGTGAAACATTATTCTTCGAGAGCAGTTCTTGGTGCGATGGAATTTCGAAATACGAGATCGAAGTATTTTTTTTATGCCTTTTCTTGCAACTCCGACTTTCCCCGACTAAAAATTCTCTTGGACGAAACATTTTCGTAGTATTTGATTTTATTATTGCGCATTATTACGCATTTATTATTACTTAAATATTTTAAGCATCAAGTGGTAAGCATTAAACCTTTGCGTAATGAGATTCGTTTATAATTAAATAAAGAATTGAATTTCTAGTAATTTCAGATTCTAGATTCAAATTCTAGATTGATTCTTTATTTTCTAAAACAAGAATAAGATTTGTGTATCCATTTAGAGCATAAAAAATCGAATAGTCTTCGATTTTTTAAACAATGCGGAAGATATCGGCGTTTAACGTTAAGGAAAGATTCGGATCGATTAAAGAATTTTATTACACGCGTCATGTATTTGCACGGATGCATATGACCATTTTGCACAAGCAGTATCTTCCGCTATCATGCTCATGTTCTTGACGCGTTTTTCGTTAAACAGCCGAAGGCGGCGGCTCCTCGTTACTGATTCTGTGTACCCTGTACGAGCGTCGATCTCTCGTTGCGCGCCTTCTCCTTGTTACGAGATCGCATGTACATGTACTTTGTTGCACCGTGTCCTTCTCGTCACGGCGCCGACAAAGGACCCTTCAATTTTCCCCCAATCACGTAGGAAATTCTCTCGCCGAGCGCTCGTCTCGCTTATATCTCTCATTGTACCGGGTGCATCTTTTGAACCGGGTACAATTATCGCCGGTTACATAAAGTCTCTATACACGCGATAAAGCCTTTCTTCTCTCGGACGCTCGGCGTCCAACGAGATCCTCGTTGTTTCTTTTCATGCCTCCTCACTTTGCGAATTTTAGGCGACGTACGCGCCTCCCTTCTCCTCGCTTCGTGTTTCTTCGTGACACGCATTGTGTCGTCCGAAAGAATTCATGCCTGTCGCGAGAGATGATAAGTATCACATGTCAAGCGAACGTCCTGACTCAGGATCATTAGGGCCACAAAGATACTTTAATCCTCGTGCAGATGGGCGCGTTATTGCACGAACGTTATTGGGTACACTCGAGATCTTTTAAGGCATCTCTTGTTTTACGGCAGCTACAAATTTGCGTCTTACCTGATCACACCGAAAAATTCTGTAATATTTACAGAAGCCATGCAAAAGTAACACAGTTCAGATTTTTTTTTTTTTTTTAATAAATAGAATTTTTGAATACATTAGCTAACTTTTATTGACTTATTATTTTTTTATTGTTATTTGTAGATCTGAAAAATTTTCAAAAAATTTCTGAGAGGCGTTAATAAACGGTCTGTCAAAGATTCAGATTTTTCCTTTTAGAAATTAAGTTCGTGAGAATCAAAGAGATTAATCGATCTTAAAATCAATCTTAAAACATCTCGACTTTATTTATTGTTCTCTACATTTAATTCTGATCCTCGTTCTAAAAGAGATATAACATCTATCGTCTCGCGGAAATAATCCACGCAAGTTAGACCGACGATTTTTGAAATAAACTCGCAAGTCGATGACAGAAGGCAATACTGTTCAAGAGCGTAGAACAAAGACCCGAGAGTAAATTCAACGAGTGGGAGAGGCAAGAAAAGTGATGAGAGAACGGAGAAGTAGGATGAAGGAGGAAAGAGAAGCACGGTCGCAAATTGTCTGAATTAACGGGCACGAGTAGGGTCGTACGGGGGTCGCGTGGCGATGAAACTTGACGTATGCACCGCGCGTTTGATCGTCAATCGGATTGCATCGCGTACGTCAAATTTCTGTCGTTGTCGCGATTGCGAAGCGATATCACGACGATAAGAAGACGCACGTGACTCCACCGATTCCGCGGAGTCGTCGAACTGCACGAATCGCGCCAGACCGGTCAAAACTTTCGCGGTTATCTCTAAATTGGCGCAAACCGAGCCGAAATGATCTCAATTAGAGAGTTCAGGCTCGCGAACAGACCCGACGAATCTTCCTCCGGTCGACTCGGCGTGCCGGACTCGAAAGAGGTCGTCGCGTAATTGGGCGAGAAGTTATTTTCAAGCGGGTGCTCGCGCTTGACGCTCGGTGTCCGCTAAAAAGATGAAGCAAGAAAGAGCAGAAGAGAGAGCAAGATGGAAAAGCGAGTTTCCATCGACGAAGTTTATTTCAACTTAGCGGATTATCGAATGTGAACGTCAGGTTGTGTGAATTATGAATTTATATTTATGTAGCGCTTTCAGCGATCTAAAATATGTACACACTTTACTTTATTTGAACATACTTTGCCCTATATCTACATATTTTTTGTATCGCTATTGATATCTAATACTTAATTAAAATATTGTTTACGTTGTTAGCAATTTTTTTTATTTCCATTTGAATATTATTAAAGTATTAAGTTTAATATGTTCATGATATTTAACTGAAGTCTGTTAATTCAAAATTATTAAACAAGTATTATTGGATAATTACACGAGCGAGTTTTTCTCCAATCGCACAAATCACGTGAAAAACCGCATTAAGAAAGCCGACATAGAAATCAAACTTTCGTCTCCGTTTAGGAAGTAGGCTAGTCCCTCTAATTACAGTTAATTGCCCATTCGTTGGTACTCGCTTGCTCATGATAAACGGAGGTTACGCAGAGCTACTCAATGCTTACGTAATGTTCTCTCAGCCAATATTCCCGAACACAATTTCGCGTCACAAAGCATTGTATTTCAAATTCGATGGAAAAGAGCAATTTACGAAGTTTTTACAAGCTTACAATATTTCGCTCTCTCATTTTTCGAATTACGTCCGAGATTACAAACTCGCTTTTTCGTAAATCTTCATCGAATTTTTATGCGGATTGACGAAGTCTATGGACGAGACATCCAGCGGATTTGATATTTTCAGCGAAAGATTTGTAGCGAGATATTGATGAAGTGCGAAATATAGATTGCAATATTTAATAAAAAATCCAGATGTAAATGAAATAGAATGTGGTTTTAGTACAGTTTGGTTTTAGTATTAACTAAAAAAGATAAATTAAATATAAATATTAAATACAAATTACATTAGCATCTTCTAAAATCGATCGCTTTGTTTTATATAATTAAATAAAACATACTTTAGATTTTTTTATTATTTGCGCGTTTAAAATAAATTCTTCGCGATATGCTAAATAAATCTCTTCCTGTAAGAGATGGAAAATTTTTGAAGAAATCGCAGTTATATACTAAATACATTCTCTCCGTTTTAATATTTCATAGTTTGCAACGCTCGACCGCGGAATGCGGACTGACGCGCCGCAGCTCGGGTTAAATCGCGGGCCTTCATTGATTTTCGTCTCTCCGGGATGGCGTCGGGGGTGTTAAAGCGCTACAGGCAGTTTTAGAAGCCGGAAGCAAGTTCTAGCCAACCCGGAAATTGCCTCCGCGCGGCGGCCTCTGGCGCGAGAGATAACCTTCGGAAAACCTCTTACCTCCTTCACCCTACCTACCTCTCTCTCCCTCCCTCCCTCCCCCTTCTTCATCTTTCTCTCTGCTCGACTGGCACACAGATAAGGTGCATTCTTACGGATGTTCTAAGTTTCAAACGATTTGTGTGGAGATGATCGAAACTCTACTTAATGAAGCAAATTTACAATATCTGCTGCTACAAAAGATTTTTTTTTAAAGATAGCCAAGCTATTTTTTACAGCGCGTTTACTTGTTTCTGCGTGTGTTTAGTTCTACATAGATATATCAAAAATAGATATAAACTACTTGCCTACTTGGCCTTAGATTAATCAATCCATAATTAGTAATAAGATTTTTATTAAAAATAGTATAGAAGATAGTATGTCATCTATTTTAAAAACCAAACGTTTAATTGCGCAATATAATTCAATTTCTCAAAGAAATAAAAAAGTATTTTAGAGAGACATTAATACTCATTTCGTTTCGTTTATTTATTTTCACTTGTCTTACATAATTTTATATTGTAGACAAAATTTGCAATATCATATATACATTTCTCATCATATTCTCTCTTGAAACGAAAGCAAGAAATGCGCACGTATAAGTTTAAATCGGTCTCATTATCAAGAATTTAAACCAGATTGGTCAATCGGGCCGCAATCAATCGTTCTCGGGTTAACCATAACTTCGGCACGGCAATTCATCGAATTAAACTCTCGTTATTCGTGCGAAAGAAGTTCTCGCTTCGTATATCGTTGTCTTTTCATCGCTCCTTCGCTCTTTCGATTTCTATCCTTCGCTCCCCCGACTTTTTCTTCAAGGGTTATTCTTCCGAGAATCGCGGTCGTTATCGAAAATGAAGTGGATTTGATCGAGCGGACTTCGTATTTCAAACGAAGAAGGTGTGCCCACACGAGATTTGCTTCTTTCACGATTATTTTTTCTGAGTGGAGAAATTACACCGCCAAAATGATGAGTGGTGAGAGCGAACGCGCGATAATTTCGTACTACAGCAAATAATTTTCACAAAATTCAATCTCGACAAAAGCTAAAAGTTTTTTTTTAAAACAGACGTTCAAAATCAACGACAAATATTTAATTTAGAGACAAGCAATTATCGACGTAATCGATGTTTCTCTTTTGAACCATATGAATTTGTTAATTCAATCTTTTTGTAATTTTGTAATTGTCGAGTTTTTCAAAGACGATCGTTAGTTAACGCGAGTAGTTTTTGAAGTAAGGGATGGATTTGGTAGTGACACGCAGGAGAAAAGAGCGAAGATGGGAAGACAAAGGAAAAAGTGCGAAACTCTTGTCGAGTTTTCAACCGCCCTCCAGCCCTTGCTGGTCGTTCGCCAGGGATACCGGAAATTGAGCAGAGTCCCTCGCGCTTCCTACTTCCGCATACGTCATCGATTCACCCCCATCCCCCGCGCTACGGCTCAACTTCCTCTTTCTACCTTTCTGCCACTCTCTCTCGGATACCTCCAGAGTCTCTGGAGTCCTCTCCTCCCGTCGACGACCCCCCGCATCACCCTCATCCTCGTTACCGGAACGAAAGCTTTGGCAGAGACCGTCGGAACTTGGCAGGGATCGATAATCATGGCGACGGCGCCGTGTTCCCGTCGGATTTTCACCTCCTAAGCTCGCCGCCGCTCGTTTGCACGCAAACATCCCCAACATGATGCTCCCTTTTTCCTCTACCTCCTCTCCCAAGTGCGGTGGCAGCAAGAATACGTGAGACTACCCACGTCGAAACAACGATGGGTGATTTTATATCTGGACAAGTATCAATTTACGAGAAAATCTTCGGGTAAACATTACTGACTTTATCTCTTCAATCTTTTGAAATTGAATAAGATCTTCATTAAATCCAACAACATCATGTTGCTAGATATTGACTAAATATTATATATGACTAAAGATTAGCAGCGAAGTGCTTTCTGTTTTTAAAAGATTACATTATTTGACATTTCAAGTTTCTTTTTCACATAAAAACGTTAATCAATAATAATTATTTTTTTAGCGTGATCATGATTATGTTTTTAATAGTACTATGTTTTTTGGATTTCACACATATTAATGGTAATAAAGCTCTTACAAAACGCGGAAATAAAAATTTATGAATGTCGAATAAATAATTGATAATTTAAAATGCTTTAATTTTCTTTCAGAGAAGTTATTTATAGTTGTCGAGACGCGCACACCAATTGCAACTAGTATCCTGTTATAGGAAATAGCTTCAATGATATGATTGCAATAATATCTTATCACGTAATTCATTTCTTTCGCAATCGCGCCGTCACGATGAACGAAAGAAATCGACCGCACGATCGATTGGTAGCGAAATCGCGACCAATCCACGCAAGAAACCTGTGCGCGTTCCACCGCGCGATACTTCCGGTATTTCCGCTTACGTCAAAGCCAGCTATATCTACATCGTACCCTTTTGCATACACATTTACGCGCGCGCGCGCGCACACACACACACACACACACACACACACACACGCGCGCGCGCGCGCGCGCATATTCACCTCGGTTCATTTTCCACCGACAGCTCTCTTCCACCCTACTTCCACCTTCTCGGCTAACCTTCTTCCGGATGCCACCCTATCCGTCACGATTACTCAAATCACCTGCCTGACTCTGTACTTCTGCGCGCGCGCGTGTGTGTGTGTGTGTGTGTGTGTGTGTATTTCAAATGTGTAGATGTGTGCGCGTTGTCAAACAATAGCACGAAAATCTGCCTCAATAAAGACGGCATGGAAAATCCTAAGAATGTCATGGTGGATTAAATTGAACACTTCTTCTAATATTACAACTACTAACGATTTACTTTAAGCAACACGTAAATAAAAGAGTGGAGCAACGGTGATAAAACATGAAAGTAATATGAAAAAAAATTTTGAATATTGATTTTCCAAAATCAAGATTATTTTAAATTTTTTCAAGATATCGAAATTTCTTTGTTAATCCTAATGTCGTGGATGTCAGTATTGAAAGCAAGAGAGAAAGAGAGAGAGAGAGAGAGAGAGAGAGAGAGAGAGAGAGAGAGAGAGAGAGAGAGAGAGAGAGAGATAGAAGAGAGAAAGGGAAAAGATAACACAAGATAACACCTTGCTGATTCTTCTTTCTTATCTTTTCGCGAAACTTGTTGCAATTCCACATCCCACGCCAATGTATTTGCGCTCGTTTGCGCTTCGATCCGCGACTGCTCCCGCATACGGGACGAGTAATCGATAATAAGTTAATGGCCACGTTCGTGAAGCATACGACGAATGTCGAGACTATCCAATCGTACCGATGACAACTTCCGGTTGCGGTAACGACCATCCGACACGCGATAGCGATCGTGGGGACTCGCGGCTCTCGACGAGAGATCGCCAGATTACCGGGACGAGTGGTCGGTTGCTTCTGGCGATGCCGGATCTCGAAGTAACCGATTGGACTACAGCATCAAGTTTTGTATATGTTACACAAATTATAAGCTCGAGAAAGATCCCGATCAAAGATCCCTTATTGCGTTCGCTTAATAACTATTATAGTTGCCGATTGGCAAGAAAAAATGTCTGCAGCTCTTTAAAAATCATGTTTTATAAATTACGTAAAAATAAATATTTGAATGAAAGGATCGAACGTTGAAACTTCATAATATTTTGAATGTCACAAATATATTAAAAATACAAATTTATAATTTATAAATTATTTTATTAAAAAAATAATTTGCATTTGTATCGTTATTTAATGAATACAATTTGGTAAACATATATGTAGGTATATATTGTGGACGCAATATTAAGTTTTCTTGTACTGTCCCTGATATTTATCTAGTATTGAAGTATCGTAAATATCCTCGAGACCACATCTGGCGATCCACTTTCGGTCAGGTTGCTTCCTTGGCGGTTTCTTCCTACCGTTCGGGATTACCAAAAGTGGTTATGCGCGAGCGCAACGCCGTTGGAAGACAAGAAAGAAGAAGAAGAAGAAGAAACGGAGGCCGGAGCACGGAGGCAAGAAGGAGAAAACGACTGATGGAAGAGAGGAGGACGTTCCGTTATCGCTCACCTCCGCATAACCGTACCTCCGTAACGGAGGGCGCGATCCCAGATCACCTCGTGTCTCTTCACCAAGGAAGGCCAGGTCATCTAGCCGTAACCAGTGTGGTCCGATCGTCTTCGCTTTTTTCATCGCTGTCTGTCACTTCTTTGTCTTTCTTTCTTTCTCTTACTTTCTGTCTTTCTCTCTCTCTCGACTTCTTGAGCCAAGTGAATCGATTAAGAGTCATAATAGCCGGATCGCGCATCTCGACCGTGTGTATTTCCACTTGATATGTCAGAAAAAGACAGAGAGAGAGAGAGAGAGAGAGAAAGAGAGAGAACTACATTCTCGATCAGATTTTCCATATCCCCGAAATGCATCCAGGGCCAACCAATCTCTTATGCAGGATCCTTTCCTTTCGTACGAATAGTACTTCTGTGTACGGGTTACGGTACGTGTGACATTTCAATCGCCAGTCTTTCAAAGTTAATCTTGATTCCATTGGTCATAGTTCTTGCTGGAACTTTGTAGGACAGGTTCGAAGAAATTTGAATTACCGAACGAGAGAACATTTTACTTTCATGTATCGTTCATTTAATGAAAATTCCTTCTGACTTCCAGTAATTTCGGTGTCTCTTAACTGTCTCTGTCGGTGACGAGTACCCCTAACTGTATATTTGATCCCAAATAGATTCAGAGTAGACGCAGTACTGAATATGTGAAATGTCAAAGAAACACCGATATCTTATCTTATATGTTACACTTTCAAAATATTTTTAAAGAAAGAAATTTGCATTTATTTGAAGAAATGAAATAGCGAAAATTTTTTTTTATCCGATTCTCGCGTGAAAAAATCTCTCTCTCTCTCTCTGAACGCATTCTTTAAAGCTATACAAATGACGATCTCTCTCGGCAATCGATGTCGTCGCACTCGAAATAGAAGCTATTGTTTCCGGCGGGTTGTCGAATGTGGCGCGACACCCCCGCGATTGCCTTTATATCCGCATGTAACGGCTCTCCTCGTGACGTTCGTTTGGCTTCCGGGACAAGCGAGGGTCGCCGAAGACCCGGAAGTTCGTCCAACTCGGCGCATTAACCGGCCTCTCGCCCCCTTCTTCTTTCCCTTCCTGCACGACGAACGAAGGTGTTATAGCGCCTTTTAGGCCTTCGGGAATCCGACGGCCTCTAGCACCCGGAAGTGGACGAGAAAACGATCCATAATACCAGACCCGGTACGCTCGTAACCCGAACGTTAAGGAATTTACCGCCGAAATTATTCTCAACCCGCAATTACGCCCGAGCGAACCGCTTTTGGACTGTATACTTCATTTGCCTTTATGTGTGCGCGTGTAGTTTTGCCAATCGTGTTTTAACTTCCCGAGACCCTGCGTATCATGCACGATATATTAGGCAAAGTAGTCGAACGTGTTAAAACGGAATTGAGATATCTCGTTAAAGATGACCTCATCTTTTTTAGGCATCTCTTGGATCTTTGTGTTGTTTTTGGAAAAATTTTGAGAAATATTTGCTAAATATAAAGTAACAAACAATCATAAATTCATAAAAATAATAATTCATTATGAAATAAATATCGATTTAAAGAAAAGGGATGTATTATTAAACACTAGATTAGATATGAATTTTGATTTGAATATCGTACATCGCAGAATAAATAAAATTTTCAGTACATTTTTTTATCGGAAGCGCGATATTTTTTAAGTTTTAAAAATGTAAATATTCTTTGGAAATACTGAGAACTCTTTATTATAGTGGCGAATGTTTAAATCGTTTAAATTCATCCTTCTTTTCACTCGCAAATATAGTTTTAAAAAGCGATATGTCTGTGATGGATCTCTTTAAAAATACAATAATAGTCTGAAGATTATGACGATACTTTATTTCTGACATGGTGCATATAGATTTTCTCCCGCAGTCTTTATCGGGCGTGAAACCGAATTCGATTTCAAATTATTCGATTTTTGAACGATTTATTTTCGTCTACTTGATAAATTTAAATAAATCAATAGCGATATGTAATCACCGGTGTTAAGAAGCAATTCAATGCAGCCAGACTTTAGTTAAGTTAGTTTCATGAAGAAATTTTTGGACCGTTGTGATCGATAGCTTCATATAATAAATAAGGTAATAATATTAAGAACATACAGAACTCCTAAACTTATCACTTCTTCTTACTTATGGATTCTTTGGAATTTATTTTTTATCAATAGAAACGTCGCGAAACTACAGCAGTAGTTCTTATAAGTGATTGAAAATTGATGAATTCTTGCAAATTAGGTTTTAGAAATAGATGTTTCGAAGTATACTTTATTTTGTAGAATCTTAGTTCAATAATTTTTGATTAATCTATTATGAAGTCTGCAGGAAGAGACGACGTTTAATAAAATCTTTGCCGATAATTGTTTTTGCAGGACAATTAACGAATTATCCATAGACGAAAATTAATATATATTAATATATTATATTTTATTTTGAAATATATTGCATATCTTAGAAATATTGAATTTTTGAAAATCTCGAATAATTAGAGCTTCGACGTTTTTATTATTTCAAATTGATCAAATTGAATTGATATACGTAAGAAAGCACTGGAACAACTTGTGTAAAAGTTAATTTGCGAACGATTCTGCAAATTGATCTTGCGCGACTCGCGAGTCGAGAAGATCGAAGAAGCCGCGATGCTTCCGCAGCGGCGAGAAGTCGCGGTGTCGAAAGCCCGAGGAATCGGATTGGCTTACCTACTGGGGATCTCGCCAATCGTGGTGGTTCTCGAAGACCTGGTCCCCATCGGGAAAAATCTTTAAGGTCGCTCCGCAGGAACAGTTAGTCGATCCGGAAAGCCGTTATATCTTCCAATACCACTCGGCAGCGACGGCGGTGAGCCTTCGTGCTTGCTTCAGGGAACTTTCCTCGCAGATGACCTTCGGCTCTCTGCGTGTGAACCAGTCGGCGACTGGGCACAAAATTCCACATCGCTACCACTCAAATTTCTGCGCGTACCTATATACGTGCAGAAAATATTCAACTACGACTCGCGGCTATTCGATAAGGTCGAAAGGCCGAAAAATAGTAAAATTCAATCTCGACGACAAGTGACTCGATGAATAGAAGAAAACAAAATTAAAGAATTTATTTGATTTAATTGGCGAATGGGTGATCTTGCAAGATATCTTTATCGATGCACTCGGAACGTTGATTAAACCCTGAAACATTCTTATCTGATTTAATATTGTATTTTTGGAAACCAATAAGTCGGTTAATGAATGGAGTTAATGATGTCACATCTTCTCAGAAAGACAGAAAGTGATAATTGCTGCTTTTCAGTCATAAAATTGCTTGTGGGCATCAAACTGATCGTCTGATTTAGTTAGGAAGCTGTCAGAAGTCATTGATCCTATTGATGAAGGACAACGGGAAATGGAGATCCGCATCCGCGATTTCTTAATACGTAAGCGAAAGAGTGTGAATGTCGTGAGACGTGTGCATACTACTCTTGAGATACTCTTGCTTTTTTACACAAGAAAAAATAAATACAAGAGAGAAGTTGAGAGAATCCGTTGACCTTACTCGATGCGACCTTCGAATTCCACCAACGTCAGCAACGTTATCCTCGATATTTTTTCCTCCATATTCCCATTAGAGTATCGCGAAAGAGATGCGTATTATATAAATCTCACACACAGAAAATCTCATTTTTACAGTTATTTTCCTGATGAAAGTTTTTAACGCTCGTTTGATTTGCTTAAAAATATTAAAAACAGCAGAGATAAAAAATATCCTGATGTAACGATTATATTTAATATTATGATTTATTAATAGTAATGAGAATAACTACTTGACGTAAAGGTGTAGATATCGAATAGAATTTAATATGTACCAGAGATAAATAGACATAACAGGTTTTGTTCATGCTTCTTTTATTACATAAATGATTATCATCATTACCAACGTAATTACCTGCCATTTGGAAATTGTGTTAATCTCTCGCCGTTCGGGATAACTTCGACAAATGCAATCGATAAAATATTCTATTTTTATTTCGATATTCTCAGTGTTACATAATGTAATAACTAATCTAAAAATAATTTTCTTCTGTAACTCCCGCAGGGATGATTGATCCGCGCGATCATTTGGATTTAGCGAACTCACGGATTCGAATCACATATACATTCAGATGTTTCATATAGACGCGTTTTATGTATGATATTGCAATGAATAATTGAATAAAAGTAGAAGACTAAAAATACATAATATAATCTAAAAAAAAAGAATGAATTATAAAATGCAGGTGTATATGTGTTAATTTAAATTAGGAACGTTATAAAAACTTAAAAAAGAATTTTTACAATATTAATAATTAAAACTTAAACTAGCTAAATTACAACAGAGTATTTTATTATTTAATTTTAATAATAGATACATGTTAGACGAGCGCAAATTAAAATCACAAGGAGAATGAAAAATTAATAATTGGGATGATATCATCTAATGCGAAAATATAGAAAATATGTCGAAAAAATTCTCTGACACGATATCATGGCTTTATTCATATGGCTTTGCTCAATGTGAATTCTAGGCGCTAATCGGTTGCAAAACTGATAGCCGTCGTTAACGTGGTGCTATGTGCAACAATTCTTATCGCATGCGTCTAGTTCCCTTTGCATTTCTTTTGTATCACTTTACACGGTTCGTAAATATTTCTTTGATATGCATAGCTTGATACATGTTGAAAAGTCGCGTACACTTTTAGATAGTTGAGTTTTGCGAGAATTTGCGTTGTCAGCTACTTCTGACGATATGTGTTTCTTCTTCGTTTCCATCCGTGTATATACGATCAAATTAAAATTTCTAGATTATCCTTATCTAACTTTATTATTTAATTTAATTATAGCGAAACTTCCATTTGTTAAAATTTAATTTGATAATGTTGTCTAAGCTTCCAAATTTACTCTTTTCATCTCAAATTTAATTTTTGATCATAGAAATCGTATTAACCAATTTCCTATTAAGCGGTGTCTACAATGAGATTTTAAACCTTAAGCCGTAAGAAATTGACCAATCACAGTCGAATACGAGGAGAAAAATTCATTATGGTTGGTTAATTACTTATGGCTTAAGGCTTAAAATCTCATTGTAGACACCGCTTTAGAGATACGAAGCATTAAAATTTACAGTTAAAGTAAAATTTCGTTCATTATCTAACGAAATCTTTTGATAAATTCTCTCAAAAATTTTCCATATATCCGTGTAATATCGAAAAATTATAGGCAGTTTCCACAAATTAATTTTGCAACAGAAAAAAGCGGTTTTCAGCATTTTGTGCTTGATAAATTATCAGATAACAATTCTCCTCTTCGTGATGTTCAACATACTCAGCTATACAAGTTAGGATACGTAGTTCGCGTCCGATCCAACAAGTGACAAAGCGCGACGAATTTCACTTGGTGTGCCGTAGTAGATACGGACGGTCGCACACATACACACAGCGGCAAGTAGATAGGGGCACCTATGCACTGTCAGTGAAGTACCTGTTACCGTACGGCGCCGAGGCGCGCGCGCTCCGTCGAGCTTCGGGCGCCTCGGAGGAGGCCGTTCTTCGCTCGGGCGTGGGAAGCTGCGTTGGCGTTACGTTACGTTACGACAATTGGTCCTAACGCGCTAGACGCCGAGCCAATTAAGAGAGGAGGTCTCTCCTCTCGTCGATGACGCCACGCGGCAACGATCGAGAATGCTGGGTCGTCTCTCGCGGATACGCGAAGCAATCCTTTCACTTTCCTCCACGAGTCCGCACGCGAGAGTCAATAAAGCCTTACTGTCCTTACCGAAGGAAATTTCAACAACTAACGGTTATCAATATGTTACTCTCAGCATGTTACTACGAAGAGTTCTTCAAAGTCCGACTTTTGATCGCGTGAGCGCAGAAATCGCACATTTTCGCTGATTATGGGAAGATTGCACAGTATTTGTTATCATGTTTTTCCTGAAAATAATTATTTGAAAGTGTTCCTTTATCTGTGTCCCTGTGCTATTTATTGTTAGAAATGAAATGTATGCATCTCACTTTTGAAAAGGATGCAATTCATACTTGGCACTTGGCAACTTGGCACGCGATAAAATAATTTTAATATTTTCATGATATATCACACTCCGCGTGTGTATTAATATAGTACATGTAAGCATATGTAAGTAAATACACGGTGAAGCAGAGGTAAAATAACTTCTCAAGTCGGAAAGAAGTCACGAACAAAGCGTCACGTATACAAAGATGAGGGAGGACAAGACGAGGATAAAATTCTACGTGCAAAAATAGAGAAAAAGTCCTCCCAGGGAATTCCAGCGTGTTCCTTCCTGGTAGCCATCACCTTCCTCGGCCCTCGTTTCTTCCTGTAACGAGGAGAGGACGCGAGAGGAAGAGAATGGCGTCGCCAGGGAAGTGGAGGAGGGCCGGGCTCGCCTCGTGGGCGACTCGTGCGTTCCTAAACTGCATTCCAGCCTGCGTTGCCACGTCTCGTTTCACACACGTGGACACGCGTGTACACACATGTGCATGCAACAGCACACGTACGTGCGTACATGCGACAGACACGGAGGCAACCAAGAGTGACTTTCGGGTGGGGGTGCATCGAGCTCGACTCCTCGTAAATATTCCGGCCAATATATCCCCCCTTTCTTCTTTCGCTCTCTTGTTCCGTGCCCTCCTCGCGTCTCGCTCCTCTCCTTCCGTTTACCATCTTATTCTTTCTTTTTCGCGTCGTCACGTCCGCGAAACTGCGCCGTGAGTCGAGCCAATTTCGCGTCGTCGTCACCCAACACAAGTGAATTCTGGGACGCTTTTGAGCGGAAAAATTTGGAGCGCGCGCGACGGAAACGTCTCCGCGACTCGTTCTTTGAACGATCTTGCGAAAATCTTGTAGTCGTTGTCGTCATTGTGCAAAAGTTGTCACACGATACGAAAACATCGTGGTGCATTTATTTCTTATTTTTCGTTTCGGAAAAAATATCAATGTAGTAGTCAAAATAATAGCGAAAATCATAAGAAATAGACTCTCTTCTTTGCATCTCTTAAAAAGAGATAAAGATTGTAAAGAGCAGAAGTTTTCTTTCGCAGATATGATAGACGATTTCGTTTTTTTTCCTAAAATATAATTAGTTTTACAATCTGCATCAAATCAGAGAGAAAGAGAGAGAGGTAGAGAGAGAGAGAGAGAGAGAGAGAGAGAGAGAGAGAGAGAGATAAAAAAAGAATGGGTGATTTATTAATCACATTTTTTATGTGGTAACAAAATTTTATTAAAGTATGAGTTTTATGCGCAAAGAAAAACTTCTTTAATTTGTAAGAACATGTAAAAAGACATTTAAAAAACGTTTGGCAATACTATTCTTATATATTTTTTAGATTGTTAGCAAATAAAAAAAAGAAAAAAATATAATTACTGTATGTACAATTAGTTTGAAGGAGAAGAGTATACTTAAGCATTGCTAATTTTAACAGAAATTCTCACAATCTTTGTGCGTTTCAAATACCGTGTATATTGAAATTGAATTGTCGCGTATACCTAATGCGCTCTGCCATCGCGGAAACATTTTGAAAGTCGATCGAATGGAATTTTAATCGCGTCGTTTTTGTCTAGTCGAGACGACGTTGAATTAGTCATATTTCCATAAAATTTGCATATGAAAGAGAGAAAGAGAGAAATCGATACCAAAGGAAATAAAATAAACTCGCGGAATGGCAGTAAACAAAAGGCTGTCTTTTCCTTCGCGAGTAAATCGCGATACTCCATCGTATCTCGCAGATTCGGTATATCGAAAGCAAATATCTTTCCCGGTTAGAAGCTTTTCCGCTTATTTGCTTTTTTTTGCGCGTTTCGACGTATCGAATGTAAATGTTGTCCTTTGATAAAGACCAAATTATCTTCTCGAAATTGTTGCAGCAGAAAATGATTTAATCTCTTTGATGTAACAAACAGACTTTCTTTCTAAATTATGAAAATTGTTGAAAATATGAGTATTGTTTCTCGATTGATTCGCGCTTTGAATATGTACTAGATGTACTAGATGAAAGTACTAGATGTACATTTAGGAACGTCGTTCTATAATCTTGAGACAGCAAATGCCTGATGATAATAATCCACATCCATTTGCAATGTGGATCTACTTTCAACGCGCACGTGACGATGACGAATCCCTTACGCGAACTATTATCGGAGACTCATCGAGTGTGACAGGATTCACAGAGACAAAGGCCAAAGACGCATGTAATGCTCAGTAACATCACGAGGTGTTCGAAAGGAGGTTCGAAAAACGCTGGGTGTGAAAAAAAGAATGAAGGAGATTGTTCTGAAATTCCTTTGGATGACGAGAGGATAGTCAATCGGTTAATTTCGGATTGTGTTCGATAATATTCTAAGGAATGTATCGGAACTGTGTGTTATAGCATTTCGCGGCGGAAGGATTACGGATGGATGGCCGGAGGTCAGAGCGAGTCGCTCGGTCATCGCGCGGAAACGCGCGCGTACAAGAGAGAGAGAGAGAGAGAGGAAAGAGCCATCGAGGATATTACTTGCCGGAGAGTTTGTTACACACGAGTTGGCCTCCAGGGTAAAATTATGCCGGAAGAAATCGGAATCCACCTTTTTTCCTCTGTCTCTTATGACCACGAACACAAGTGCCAACAATTGCGTTCGTTTCGTTGCGCGCATCGCTTTGAAAACGAGCGCGATGTCAGCCTCGAAAAGCCTTTCCTTCCTTCCTCTTCCGCGAAAGACCGCGCGGATGAGCTGGTTTTGATTAGAGCGTAGACACACATTGCTGCGAATTGCTCGCGTGTTTTTAAACGAGAATTACCATCCAAGTGGCAAATCGCACTGTCAGAATACCTTTATTTCGCACAATGATACGGTATAAAATTAGAGAAGTCTTTGCGCATAAATCAAATCGCCGCTGGCGCTCGACGTGTTGAAGAGTCTCGACTTTGCTTTGAACTACCAATTAGTCTCATCTATTTCCGTTCGTATTCGCACTATCTTGCCAAAACAGCAATGCTCTACTGGAGTCTCTTCTCTAAAAGAACAAATACAAAATTTACGGTAAAAGCCGAAACATATGCTGCATACCACTATCTTATCTCTAAGTTATCTACAACTAAGTTTGAACTCTTGGTATCGATCAGGCAATTATTAATTATTAACATCAGATATTGTAATTAATTTATTTCGTTGCAGCGATTAGTTATTAATATTATCATTGTAGCGTATAAGCAAACGTTTGACAATTCTAATCTATGCATTAACATCATGTTATTTTTTCATATTCTTCATTCATGTTATGTTATATCCGCATGATTCAGGCTTAAAGTTTGTACGATGTGATTTTACCAGTGCTTCCATCTATCTGCAAGACCGATGACTAGTTTCTGAATTACAATAGAGTATAATATTAAAATAATTATAAGTGCTATTATGCGTTGAATGCACGTTAAAGAAGCGTTAACATCTTGACTCATCTATTTTTGGACAAGTGCGTGCGACAAGCATGATTTACAATAACTTCAACTTCGAAGTCTGACTCGATCATTAAACAAAACGTTTCCTTAATATTAATTAAATAGTAAAAATGAAAAAAGTCATTAATTTTTTGTAATATTTTGATAATTCGGCAAACGCGCCGATAGATAAAAGATCGCGAAAAATAAGTTCCATAAAATCTTTACTATCTAATTATGTGTTAATTGCAACAATAACGAAGGAAACAGTATTCAGATAGCGTAATTAAACATCAAGATAATATCCGCTCGCAATGTGCAGATGGATAGATAATAAGTTTATTGAAATCCATGGGGAATCCGTGAGAGATTCATAAGATTCTCCTCTGCTAGACGATTCGCAACAATAGCAACAATAGCAACAGTAACAATGTGCGAAAATAGCATCAATTAACGTCGAGATAAGGACCGATGCCTCTCACGTGGCCATTGCGGAGATCTACGGCGCTGCATGCCGTGCTTCCGCATTCGCTAATCGGCGAATCTTAACTCATCGATCGCACGATTCAAGATGACGCACACCCGCGTAATGCGTTTGCAAAGACCGACGCGTCAACATTCTCGGTAAACACTAGAGTTTGCCGCAACTGCGGATATTCGTCACAAACCCATCGCTAGGCGCAATTTCTCGATGGTTCCGACAAGACGAGCCGCGTTATGATCTCATAGCTTTCTCAAAGCGCAATTTCTGAATTTTTCCTCCTTCTTGGCAAGACTACTCGTTCACATTACACACACACACACACACACACAATCCTACGATCACGTCAGACTGTTCCGATGAGTGCGTATTTAAGATTTATCTGTGAAGTATTATATCCAGCTTAGCAGTGTGATAACAAAAAGTTAATAGCAGTTGATGGCACTATCAAAGCGTTTTATGCTCATATCGCAAGAAAAAGAAATATAAGAAATTAGTACATACAGTTTCTTATTCAAAATTAAGCGAATAATTTTGTAGATTATGTACATTACATTATCTCACATCTTTATTTTTAGAATGTTTAAACGTGTTCCAATGACATGAACATGAGAATTATTTAGGCACTCAAAATTTTTGCAAAAAAAGATCAAACTCATGACAAAACAAATCTTTATCCCGTTTCGTATATTCTTGTTCTTAAAAAAAATAACGTAGTCATAATTAGTAATGTTTCTAAAAACTATACGATTAATTATTTCAACCCCCTTCGTCGTCAAATTCATATCACATAAGTTGTCACGATTCGTTTGTCGCGTTCTTTTGAAAGCGTTATTTTATCATTTCTCCAAGCTAAGCGAAGAAACGAGTGGCAAGAGTGACGCGTTTCTTTTAGGATGTCAAACCGCGACATGCGTGCGCGGGTGATTTGCCGTCGGTGGTTTCAGGATGCACCGCAAGTAGAGTGCATGCGCCGTAATGCGGCCGCGGTCGCGTCGGTCCTCCGACGTTGTCGTGGCGACCAGTAGCGATCGCACATAGCCGCCGCGACCGTTTATTTTGGATCTCCCGCGAGTTCGATGACCGACGACCGCCGCGAGCGGCGACGACCGCGAGGAGGAAAAGGCGCTGCTCCCAAGCGTGTGCACGCGCTCGCCCGCGTATAAGCCCGCGTGCAAGCGCGACGACTGGCATTCGTAATTGTCCGCCCGGCCGTCCGCGGACATCTCCGGCGTGCCCAAGCGCGAAGAAAGACGCGGACGAAATTTTGTGCGAGCCGAAGCGGCAAGCAGCGGGAATCCGGCGAATTGCGACACGATTTTTTTAAGAATGACACGATTAACGGAAACCCACAGATATCTTTCTCAGATATCTTTTTCAGATATCTCTCGCGAATTTCGAGAGATGATCATCGAATAGTCTGCAACATATATTTTTTTTGCAGCGACTGCATACATTTATAAGTTTTCGTTTATAAAATTTCATAAACATTAATCGTAATAGAATTGTTTTCATGTTGAAATATTATATATTTTTCACAATGTTTTACAATGTTTAGTAGTTTATACTACATTTCCTAATATATATTTTTATTTTTTTACTTCATATCTGAAACGCATATCTGCGCGCACTTCACCCGAATCGGGTACGTTTTGAGAGAAGATACGGGGTCAACGAAGGGTCAACATTTCGGTGAAATCTCGAAACGGGATCTCGAGCTGTCGAGACGTAGCACCGGCTTGCTTCAGAGACGATAATCGTCACCGATGATTTGAATGACCATGTAATTTGACGCCGCGGCACAACAGGCGGGCGTTTGTTCAGGTTCGTCCGAGGAGGAATCCTGCAGCTGCAACTGCGAAATTCAAGAACAGGCGACAGCGACACTACCGACGTCGTCACCGGGGGGGAAAAGGAGGTTGCAGCGGGTGGTGATGCTGATGATGGCGAAGTCTGACGAGTTGAGAAGAGTAGACGGGGAGAGATTTTCAGGGCACGCGCACTTGCAACCAATCCAGCCGTTAGAAGCCGTTGGGTGAAAGAACAAGAGGAGAAAGAGCAGATGCCTCTGTTATTACAGGTTTCGTCTTTCGTAACGTTACACCTCCGCTCGCGAGAGTTCTCTATGAACCTTTCGGTATTCCCCCTCCCTCCCCCCGTATATCTTTCGCAGCGCGCCATTTCGATTCCTTTCTGCTGAATTGACCTAGTGTCGGACAAATTGAAAAAAATGAGAGATATTCTTCACCGCCGTTCAAACATCGGTCCCCATATTTTATTTCCTTCCGACATTTTTTCATTCAATACCTTTGTTCTGTCTCTTTATAAGTATTATACTTTTTTTTATTTATAATCAATTCTGCCTTTAGGATATCTTCTAACAAATTATCTCTAAGTATTAGTTATTTAGTGAAATGCTTTATGAGTTAATAAATCAAAAAATTGAATCAAAAATATTTAATGAACATTGATAAAAAGACAAAGTTGTTTAATCCCCTTGATTAAACTTCTTCGAGGCGGAAGTTTATTATGCGAATCTCATTTTACTCATACAGCAATTAGCATCGGATATTAATCAGCCTCGATGTATCAGTATCTTAATTAATCGATCTATCAGATCGCGCTGCGTCTTTCCACGTGACAGTTCCGGTGGCATCGCGAGACCAGCGCAGGCGCCACTGCAATAACTACACATAATTTTCCATTAATCTCCGATTCGTAAGCATAGCGGCCATCGAGAAATATCATGCTGCCAAGATGCCGATAAGTCGAACAGAAAAGGCATAAAGCGAAAAAGGAAAGAAGAATCAGTAGGGCGGAGAAGGTATCGGAACTTAGAACGAGCTTTCAATATTTCGATCGATGGAGGATTCGATCGACGGAAGCCTTTGATCTTACGGTACACAGGTCGCCCACTTGTTCCCAGGTGCATAGTGCATCTTCGTCCTCATTCAAGATGGCAGTTCTTTTTTTTTCTATCCAATTCAAATACCCGCGTCACCTGACCGTTCCGCCTCCCGTCGATATCTCGGAAGATCTGCGTGGCTGAAGATATGAGGAGCGATCTATGTCGAAGAACCGATTCTATGGCTTAATGCCTTCCGTGGCATTTTGCTTTGAGTGTCGTTTTTCTAGGAGAAATATCGGAGAGTATCCAAGAAAAGATTTTATAGTTATAAGAATTAAGAGAGAATTCGAATGTCACTACTCTAACATTTATTAGATTACGTATATTTCTTTCTGAGTAAACATATAGAGGTTTTTATGATTATTTATAATCAGTATAATGGCTAAAGTAACATTCAATAATACTTAAAAAAGAGATTGTATGTGTGAGACATTTTTTGTTTATAATTTTATACATTATTATATATTATTAGTTTATATATTATATATATTGTTATATATATAAAAGTGTATGTTTAGAAGCTTTATTTAATTCTCTGAATTTAATGCATTCTTACTAATGAAAAATTCTTTTTGAATTTATTGAGGAATTCATATTTACTATCAAACGTTGTCTTTTCCATGCGGGCGCACTTTCCCTAATAATTTTTATAACAGTCAGTCCGCATCTTCTCGATCACATTGAGATTAAACACGTTAAAAATTCTCCAATGTCGAGAGAAATTCAGTGAATCGTGATAAATGTATCAGCGTACGGGTCCTTTAAATCGGGCGTTAACTGATTTCTTCGAGCGTGTATCGTTGTTTGAAAGGATTATAAATAATTTCTAGTTGCGTGATATAAGACGCGCGGGAAGGAGATGCGTGGAGAAAAAGAGAAAGAGGAGCAAAGGATAAATGCCGAAATTAGGTCCAAGATATCTCGACACGCCCACAAGATTTCCGTGGTACGATCTTGTGTTGGGATAAGATGGGGATTATCGTCTCTGGAATCTCACCTCGGATCTTGGCTCGGTCGAGGAAGTACGCGATGTTTCGACACACTGCCGATCATTTTTTTAGCGTATTGGGATTAAAGAGTTTTTTTTAATTTGCCATATCTAATATTTAAATGCAAATGCAATGTAATATATTTTATATATTAGAACAATGCTAATAAGACTAATAAAACTAGATAATCATCTTATGAACAATAAAATCAATAGAGCTATCGAATTTTCCTTGAAAACATAATATATTTTATATAATTACTATACATTCATAACAATTAAATAACATTAATTAGAATGTTACAAAAGTTGTTTGATGAATACATATTCAAAAATACAGAAATTATGGAGAAGAAAATCATAAAAAAATAATGTATTAAAATAATATATTAAAACTCACATTTTGTACAATATAAATATTTATTGTCATAATAGAAATTATTAGAAAATATTTACATAATTATTAAACATAGTTGCTTAAATAAAACTCTATTTAATTATTAAGAATTTCATTATTTTATATAAATTATTATTACTTCATACTTATGTTACATATTACGTAGAGTTGTATTTAATCATTTATGATTTTTACACGAATTTATACAGTCGTATTTTGCAGGTTTAAGGGATATAATTTACATTACGCGTGATTTGAATCTATTTCGTACGATTAGTTGGCGCAAGGACTCGCCACATCGAAGATGATCAATCGCACCTTCTTTCTTTTTTTTTCTTATTCTCCTCATTTATTTTCGCGAATCGCGGTTTACGTCGTCGCGCGATTTGAAACGTACGCGACTCGAACATCCTGCTCGCGTCGTTCCGCCGTCTATAGCATTTAAAGCTCTTATCCTTGTTTTTCGCTGTGGCAACATCCGCGGAATTGACGTCTTCGTAGGTTAAGGCAGTCCGATAAGACCACGAAAAATGGAAAAACCTGTTCCTTTTCCTGTGTCGAGGATGAGACGGCAATCATTACATGCTCGAACGCACACAGGAGTCTCGAGCGCGCACAGGATACCCGCCTCCATTCAGGTATCTCAGATATACGGACGAAGGATACAAGCGGAATCTTGATGCGTCCGGAAGCGTGTACCGGATTCGTTTTATTTCCACGGTCGCTTTTTGCGCCTTTTGCGCTACGCGGTTGGTCGAACCGGCCACTGGCCACGGTGAATAGAGAAGGTAATTTCCTGCAGTTTTCCGAGGATATTAGACAAGGGAGAATGAGAAAGATGGATCCTTCTCTATTTCGATTTATGTCATAAATATGAGATATAGTAGAAATCAGCGGTACAATGAATGTATAAGGAATTTGCAAACAGAGCAACATTTTTATGTATTATATATCCACGAATACGTATACACACGATATACACGTAATAAGATAAAAATGCGAAATAATAAAACACAAATAAATTAAATAAAATTGCAGATTTTAAAACACGTTCGTATTTAATTTTACAACACACAATTTTACATTAGCTACTTTTTCTAATATTATTTTATTACACTGTAAAATTTTTTAAAATGAAATGAGAGCATTCAAACTTTCAATAAAAAGATATAGAAAACACTAAAAAATACGAGATCATATTTTTTTTTGTTGATTCGCGATCACGAGCAGCAATGTTCGCGATGCAAATCTTCTCGGCAGATTTATCGTCTATTCGACAGTCATGCAATAGAAAACAAATAAAACGGAAGACGGAATCCAAAGCTAATCCAGTGCCTAAACACTGGCACAGATTGAACGTTTGCTATGGTAATGATAAAACTCTTTCCTACTTTCTCAGCTTCGATCCATGTAATCGTCGGCCGGCAGCAAGCGTGATTACGCGGTATTCAGCCACCAGTTTCCAGTTCGCGGCAATTATTTATAGCCCCGCATCCCTAGCCGGCTTATCTGCATATCGTAAAACGCCACGATGAGCCAGCCGGAGACAAGCTCGGACCGGATGGCTCTCGCGAAACGGATGCTGAAATCCACTGGTCCGCGTGCGCGTAACGTGCAAATATGAGAACACAACGTGTACATCCATGCAAAGCATAAACGAAGGAAAGTTAGAGTGGTTCATAATTGTCGACGATGAGAGGGAGACCTTTGAAAAAAACGGTCCAGTACATTAAATTATATTTCTGTGAACATTATAGTAAGCTTTATTCATACTACCTGTTGATACGTTAAAATTTTCCGAGGTGTTTCGCACTCACGATTGTTGTCCCGAAGAAACACGAGATTTCACTGTAATTATTATTCTTCAATATCTTTAATAATAATAACGGCCTTATCACTGATTTCCGAATCAATTCATTTGATTCTTCAATAATCGCTTAATTCTCATTATAACAACTGTTTAGATAAAATTAGTTAAATATTTGATATATCGTGACGAAAGAGAGATGCAATATTGGTTGCATCTCTGTTTCGTCAAATATGTATAATATTTTCACACCATAATCTCGACACGCTATGTATGATTTTTTTCTTTTATCATTGTAATGTGCTTATTAAGCAAATTATTACACGTTTGGTAACTCGAATTCTTAAATATTATTCTATGAAAATTTGATGCGCCGCGCGCGCACATTTGATAAATTAGATTGTTGATGCCGACATGATTGTAATATTCCATAGATTTATGTCTTTTAATGCTACTTAATACCGTGCATAAATATCGTACGCACTTTCATCTTGACGTTTCATTAATTCGGCACCGTTTTGGCTCCTAAGGCAGATCGCATTGAGATGCGCAAATACCGCAACGCAGACGATCAGAAGACCGTAATGAATGATCGTTATTATATGAATGCGCGAGAGTTCCTCAGAGAGCGATTAAATCGCAAGCGCAAGGGAAATAATATTGGATCCGTGAATATATAGAGAAACGAGAGCATCTCAAAGTCGGTTTTACGAGATCTTATACGGAGTTAATAAAACCGTGATAATGACGATCAACATTTATGAGAGTCGAACAGTGATTTAATCAACTTGCAACGGCAGCGATGCAGCGCGACGAGGCGAGAAAAACAAGATCGGCCGTTCGCGCGCGGACATATCCGCTAATCTCCGCACTCGATCTAATTTATTCGACCTCATAGATTATTCTGAAAAATTAAAGTAACTTAATGGACACGGCGAACGGTCGTTTTCATAACCTGATTTAATATCAATATGCGGAAGCATCATTTATGTAGATAACGTATCTTATTGCACGAGGTTTTAATTCGATCCGAATTAAAGATAGATAGATACTCTCTGTAATATCATTTCTCATCGCTTGTTTTCCTAATGAATCGATAAAAATAGTTTACATATTCTGATAATTTATAAAATTTGCATTGGATTAGATATAACGGCACTGTTATACTGTGTTTTACTAGAATATGTGTCCAGTTAAGTATCAATACAGATTTATTTTTTATTTGTATGTATTTGTATATCTGATGGTGTGTGTAAGGGCTGCAAACGATTCGATAAGAGAGGGGAAACTCATTATTATCCTTATCGTCTCATTAATCGGTGTCGGTTAGCAAAGTCGCTCCGCTTTAGGTAAAGTCCACGTTAGAGCTACTGTCTCGAGGAAGAAGAACGAGATACACGTGTCCGCAGAGATACACCAGCACGAATGAACTGACATCGAGCGCAAATACAGGCTCTTCCCAGGGTGATTATAGTTCCTGAACGACAACGTGTAGTCGTACGACTTTAAAATGTTGTTATACGATGACGACCCTCGATTAAGCGCCCACCGCCGCCGCCGCCGCCATCGCATTCCGATCATCTCCTTTTTCGCTCTCGCCGAAGAAGTCAGCCATGGCTCGGAACGGTCCAGGGATCCGGTATTATGAGAGTGCGCATTATCGCATATAACAACCGATATCCGTCATCCAGCGCGATTAAACGCGAGACGACGCGCCTCTGACATGCCGCCCCGGGCAATCAGCTCGCCCTCGATGAAGAAGACGCGCCGGCTACTTGTTAGAATAACAGGAGTAAGTAACTCCCTTCTCGCGAGCATGCGTTAATCGAAGTTAATCATGCTCCAATTGATTTCTCGTCTAATTCTATCTGAATAGAAAAATACAAGTAATCAACGTTAATACATGAAGATTGAAAGACCGATGAATTTTGTAATAACTATCGCTTAACGATTAGCTATCGTCGAAATTATTTATTGGTGCGTTAAGCCAGCAATTTTAATTATTACTACTAAAATTCAAATATTAATTATTCTACGATAAATATAGCATCGAGAGAGAGAGAGAGAGAGAGAGAGAGAGAGAGAGAGAGAGAGAGAGGGAGGCATAATTATAAACACGACTTGTTACAATGTCATCAGACAGTTCATCAGTCTTAAATCAGTTTTTCCTCGTCATTCGACATTCTTGACTTAATTCATCAGTAATGCTCCACCGAATCTCTTTTTCAGTCTTATCAGCAATTATAATTATGCGAGCGATCTCCAGCGAGAGCGGGCCACCGCGGGTGCTCTGCATGCAGTGTAGCCCGAGGTCGAAGACCTGCGTTTGAAGTTTACCTGCGACAGTGTGTTTACAACAGCAGCCGCGGGCGTATTGAAGGAATTTATGCCTAAAAGGAAGCGGTTGGTCGGTCGGTCGGTGGCCGCAACTGTTCGGGGGCCTCCGACCGAGGCGATCGCTCCTAGTCGTGTCCTCGAGATTGACTGGGCGTTGGCTCCGGGGCTCTGTCCCGAGCCTCCGTTCTTCCTCATGTAATCAGCCTCTCCTTCTACCTCCGGGGAATGAATCTCTGTATCTAAACGATTCGCACGCCGGGTCGGCCCTTCCGCTTCCTTCTTGCGACCGATTATCGTCGATCGATGTCCAGTTAGGAGTATACGATACATTTGCGTTAATGAACGACTGTATTCACACGTGGACGTTCCAGAAGAAAAACTTGATAGGCTGTTTATAATTCGATTATTTTAATTAAAAGAACCCCGGAGAATTCGAAGGAAATTCGATTTCAAACAGACTACGAACATCGTTAAAAACGAGGCTAGCAGTTAAAGTAAAAGAGAATAAATCATTATTTAACGTTTAAGATTTTAATTAGAGTAAGAATTAATATTTTTTGTAGTTTGGATAGTAAAACAAAAATAGTATGTTTCTTTCTTGAAGTTTTGATAAGCTTTTGATCTGTATTTTGAACCTCAATGTATTTTGCATAAATTCTGATTACTTTATATCTTGTTAACTCTTTTGAAAGTACACCCGCGCTTCCAGCAATTTTCTTTCGATATCAGTTCCGGGAGAATTTCAGTGCGTGTAAAATATTTATAATTCGCTCTCATTACACCGTTACTCTTTTCGAACTTTAAGAATGTCTCGCACGATTGTTGATAAATTGATAAATCGCCCTGAGAATTAGGATGAGAGATACTGTCAAGTCGTCAAACAAACTGCTCGGACGATTTACCGCTTAGTTCAATTCTATGGGTTTCAATCTTGCAGGGTCGAGCTCATCTTCTAGAAGATACGAATGTCACTTTGTAGTTACTACAAGTGTTAGAGAATAATTCTGCTACTTTGCGTACATAAATTTTGCGTACCTGCAATTAATCAATCGTTTTTGAAAGTAGCCAAACAAAATAGAATAAAAATATTGATTATTATAGGAATAATAATGGATTGTAACGAAAAATCTAAAAGTGACATTACGAATATTATATGGATTTGTATTTATTGTTTATGCTAGGTCTTATAACATTTCATAAGCTACCTGGAGTTCCAAAAAATCACGGTAAATTATATCAGTCGATTTTCAAGTTATTTATAAAAGTTGCATAAAGGACTGTTGCTAAGGTGCATCGAAAATTCTTTCGGTCGCAGGTATTCGATCATAATGCGGTCACGTGGCCGAAACTTTAAGAGAGATCTTGGAGGTATACGCACTATGAACTGCCTATAGAAATCGTACAGCTTTCAGAATCGTTTCTCTCCGGATCCAAGCAGGTGTTCCATCAGTATGGGAAAATCCGGCAAGATGATCTCTAAGATAAAAAAAGAACTCGGACGAAACTATCTTGAATTAGCACGCCTCAAATATTTTCAAAACTCGAGCATTTAAAATTGGGCTAAAAATTGACAAACGTAAAACAATGTGATCGGGAAGCAAATGATAAATAATGACAAATAGTAACAAGCGTCGCTTTAAAATTCTTAAAATAAAAAATGGCTATTCAATGCACCGATATTTTTTTTCGTCGGAGAGAGAAAAGAGACTACAGAAAAGAAAATGAAAAAAGGATCGCTGCGAACTGGCAAACTTCGACGAGAACTTCGCGATTCGGCAAAATTATGCTTCCTTTGAAACATGATTACGGCATAGAAATCGCGCTCTCAATGCGTCTTCTTCGAACGGACTCGAAATTTCATCCCTGACACCGAGGGCTGCATGCCGGGAAGCGCAGTCTTTTTTCCAGACAGTACAGAGATCAACGCAAACAGCGTTGCGTAGTTGTGAATGGCGACTCATTTGCATAAAGTTTCGTGTGTAAGCCGAGGGTGCGTGAAACGAGTCCGATGCCCTTCGCGAACTGAAGGGAACACCAGTCCGCAAGATTAATAACGACGTGCGGGAACGGTTAGCGAATAACCCTCAGTGACTTCGCGTGGCTTGAGTAACCAACTGCAGTAATAACCAGCGAAATAAAGTGCCGTAATTGAATATTTAGGAACATGATTATTTTGTCGGCACAATAATTTCGTAAAAATAATTTTATGTCATACGTCTCTGATGTTCAATGTAAAAAAAAGCAGTTGCAGTAATTACGCAATGAAAAATGCTCCAGCCTTTGTCAATAAATTCACTTTTATTTATAACATTACATGTGTTAATATTTATTTTATTACTTATAGATAACTCTAAAATATTATAATGCAATACAACTTATAACTTCGGACAGCTTTCATGTTTTCTGGGCAATTCACATTGTACTGCGCTATATTACATCAATAAAAGAATGGGTATCGTACCGGAGGAGGGTGTCTCATCGTCAAGTATCAAAAAACGTGGTAAATCAGACGTTTCTCGCCACCGGCAATCGGGGTGGAAGAAATCCTGTCTTCGTTCATTCTGCGTCATTGCGGGAATGTACGAGCCGAGGGATGAAGGGGCCGATGAGGGTCGTAACCAGGGCCAACCCTGGTCGTGTGTCGAACAATGCGCCGACTCTCTCCCCCTTATCCCGTCGCCCGCGCAAGCACCTTCAGAAGAAGAAGCCTACGAGATCTCGCCGATCGCTTTCCCACGACTCCTCCTACGACCGTTACAGGTTTCCTTTCCAATCCCTTTTTTGCCTCCATCTCGACCTTTCTCTCCCGCCATGTTGTCGGCTTCTCTTGCTTCTCGTGCAAGATTCGGGATGATCTTACCCAAGCTACGAAACGCACGTGTGCGCACGCATCATTTCGTTGGATGACGAAAAAGGGAAAGAAAAGATACCAAGGGTTGAAGAAGAGGAATGTCGAGTTTTAGGACTCGTTCGCCACTTTACATGTGTCCGAACGGCGAAGGGTTGATCCTAATCCCATGCGACATTCGGAAATGATAGGGAGGAGATCTAAAAGAATAAAGAGGAGGAATAAAAGAGCAATTTTTTCAATAGTAATACTTTTTTGAACATCATTATTTTTCCCCAAAAAAGAAATTAATTGTAATTATGATATTCTTTTTAATAATTTTTGTTAATCTATTTGATTATATATTTCAAACAACGATTTATTAAATGTACAAACGATAGTTATTCATTTTATTACTAAGCTTCTTACTAAATATAGAAAAAGAAAAATAAGACATTTTAAAGAATGTAAATTAATCTTCAAGAATGTAAATTAATATTTTTAAAAAATTCTAATTCGTAATCCTCATGAAAAAACTAATTTACACTATATTATAATGTAATGCGCGGATAAAATATTTTTGCGGAAACGAGAAATGACTAATTGTTCCATGAAATTTCGATTACGTATGCAAATTCGTCAACTTTTCGTGTCTGTCTTCGAAAAAGCGTAATCCGCGTTCACGAAACTGACGTCCATTCGAAACGTTTCTTCATCTCATGTAACTGGCGGTTACAAGAAGAAAAAAGTCACGCGGTTCCCATGACACGCGACATCCCATAATTTTGACGGCACGCTGCTTATTGGACCACTTTCACTCTATTATTGTCAACAAAGAGTCCGTTCGTTATTATCGGTAGCATCATTATTCTCCTTATTGCACATTAAGGCTCGATTAGGGCTCGCAGGTGATCGCCATCATGGAAATTACTTCTACGAACTTTCTGGGACGCACGTGTGCGCTAATGGTGATCTTCGTTTCTTCACGAATTTGTCCGAAATTCCGAAGGAACTTCCGATACGCGTATCTAGTTATTAACGAGAGTGCTGTAGCTGTGAACAAAATTTTGATAAATGTAATAATTGTAACACGATATTAACAATGGGAATGTCCTATTATATTGTGTTTCTATATTATATGCCAGATAAATATCGATGTTTGAAAAATATATACATTTCTATAAAATATATCTTTTTTTTTAAATTTTGAATTAATAATTACGACTTAAATAAGCTTAAAATAAATGACTAGGAACTAAATGAGATTTTGAAATGATCGATGATAGCAGTATGAAATTTAAAAATTTAGAAATTAAGATAATAAATCGAATTGCAATAAAATTATTTCAATGATAGGAATTCTAGGGGTCGATGATTGCCGTTCAACGTTGTATTTAGCGACCGCAAGATTTTGAAACTTTCTGGATCGTGGTCGGACGACATGCCTGCTGGCAGAAGGAAGCTACCTGGTCGCACGTCGTAATACACCGAAGAAAGGTGTGGCGAGTGGCTTAGAGAGAAAAAAAATTTACGGTTAAGGGAAACACCATGCAGGAATAAAAGGAGGCACGAGGATGAAACGTGTCAAGATATATATATATATATATCCTAAGTGTCCTTTGTGCTTCTTAGGGTTTGCGCAAGAAAATTTTCTCACATAGGACTAGGAGGCCATAGTCCCGCGAGCAGTATCCTGATTTCAACAACAACAGGAACTTAAAAACGGTCCTTCCAGAAAGCGTTATTGTCCCGTTTCTTCAGAAATCAGGGATCGTCGTCTTTCCTCGTTTTTTCATCCTTTTTCGTACATCTCTCGTGCATTTTCTCTCTTGCTTCACCCTCTTCTCGACGACAATGAAATTCTTGGCATTGTTTCGGTCACTGACCTTTCGGTCCATGCAAACGAATTGTTTCGTATCTTTTGCCTTCGTGGAAAGAGAAATTCCAAGGGGATGATCCTGTAAACTCGTACTTTGACGCGAGAGTTAAAAAGGGAAATGGATCCGAATGAGCAAGATGAGTGGTGAAGTGAGTAGCTGCGAGGCGTAAATCGAACAACGAATCGCGAGAACGTCCTATTAGTATTTACGGAGAAAATGTCAGAGCGACACAACCGATCGCGGACTCTTCGCGCTTCCACCGCACCTTTAAGCCGCATTCACGTCACTTACGTAACGCGATGAACTCTCGCGGAGCGTCCTTTCTCTTCCTTTCGACTATCTCCGTCCTTCGCCAATGGCGTCGAGGCTGCGAGATCGAAAGAAACGACATATCCATGCAAGAATTATACCTCGATAATATGAGTTATGCCTGATATCTGAGAAGAGCGCTATAACATAGCAAATGAAATGTATAACTATTCGTCATAGTCGTTATATTATAAACGCTTCCTACACTTTACATATACGTGCTACTGTTTAATTTCGAATGGAAATTTTGTTTGAATTCTTCGAGTCATATTTGTAATAAACGGACTCCATTTCCGTATTCTTCGTATAGGAAATGTAAAAGAGAGAGTACCGAAGTAATAAAGAACCGTCTTTGCCACTTGAGCTTTTGGTTTTGCGAAAATACTCGTCTTTTCAAGAGCAACATTTTTTCTAAATTTTTCCTGTCAAATTCCTCATCAATTGCACGAATGTAATTCAATACGCGAAGATGCTGTCTCCATTGATTCTACGCCATTGCGTCGCGTTCCGCGCGGTCTTCCTTCAATTCTCCGGAGTACCGTCTTCTCACCCACGATGCGGCTTGCGCAACTTTATTCTGTTACTTCACGAGGATTTGCTCGCACGAAGCTAACCTATCCCCCCTTGCTCCCCTTATCCGTCGGAGCAGAGATCAGCGCGGGTGCTTTGCCGATGTTGGGTAATCCGACAGCAGCAAGAACATCTTAAAGGATGCATCCCGGATAGATTTATCGGATAGCGTTATGTAGACGTGCTGTGTTCGACGCGCCGCGGATAGAGTCGCAACACGATTGAGCAGCGTGAGTCGTTGCTTTTCGTGTTCCAATACGAAGAATCCGACAACGTTTCGCCGTCTCGTGATGCACAAAAGCGTCGTGCCACGTAAAGATGAAGACTTCATATATCGAGAACTTACACTCGGTCCACGAACGGTAAAGCAAGGTCCCTCGATAGAATCTGGTTTTCACCGTTTTGAGCTTAAATGTTTAATATCTATCATAATTATAATAATATACGCGACGATTTGTTCTTGGCATACTCCTTAGACCGTCCCAAGACATTGTATACGCGCAATTTTCGGAAATCCTCGAAAAAAATTGTGTGTCACTTTCATTTCGGCGAAACACTCGCCTCTAAAGAGAATGAAAATATCAGGAACCTTTTGTAACCGAATATATCAAATATTTGATTCGAGAATGCGTTATCGGGTCACTTTAATCTCGATGTCATCGACGACAATTGTATGAGCGAGGCGAGCGATGCTGCGCTCATCCTTTACAGCATCCTTTCCCTTTCGTCGCCGCGAGGTGCGAGCGGACCTTTAGCCGACCGAGTGCGGATACCGATTTGCGATGAATTATTTCATAAGCGTTCCCGATACGGAAAAGTTCATCGTTTGCCGCTTGCATGCGTGTGAGCGAGGATATGATCCTAGACGATATGAAGGGTTGCGCAAAAGTCAATTGTACCAAGAGGGATTCTGAAGGAAGGCGAGGATATCGACGACGGTAATGGCGAGCACGCGTAAAAAAGTAGAAGTGAACACGATCACGGGATCACGCTTGAGTGATCTTCTCTTTTTTAATTTGGAACCTATGAAGATTGTTCATGAAGATTTAATTCTTTCGAAGTGGCCGAAAGAGAGAGAAGCAGGTGAACGCTCGTTTCTGACCCCTTCGCTCGCGCTATTTGCAGTCATGGATCTAGCTTTTCTTTAAAAATAGGAAAACGCGGATAATTTTGTAATATGGGATATAATTTTACAAAATGGTAACTTTCCTTATATCTGTGCGAATAAATCGTATTTAGGTAATAATTTTAAAACGATGTCGCGTAAATTTGGTTCAATTCTGATCGTACATGCTCCAAATTAAATAATGAAGTGTTAAACCGCGAGAGCCTAATTTTATATATGATGGACAGGATCGTTTCGTCATGAAATCAATATCAATATTTAATTATTGATGTCCGATTTTGGTTTTGATGCGATTCAAATTAATCACATACGCGAGTGTAGCGTCCACAGTGGATTTGATTAAAGTTCATTAGACTGTTAACCGATTTTGCCAGAGAAGCCATTGCTCGCTCGAGGAGACTATGTTTAACGGCTCGGATCGAAATATCTGTAATCGATGCAATTAGACGTCTTTAGACTGCAGTTTGATGCAGATGACCTCGTTACAAGAAGTGTCATATTTTCGCGAATGTAAAATGATGTGAATGACAGCGTTCCTCGAATATCGTTGCAAATCAAAAATTAATATCCAAATACAGCATATTTTTTGAAAGAAAGAATTATTGATTAATCTTGAGATCAAACAACTTTCGATCAAAATTAAATTTTTGAAATATTGAACGTTGAAAGGGAGGGAGAGAGAGAGAGAGAGAGTAAGAAATAAAAAATTGTGAAAGAAGCAGTCATTTAAAATGTAATTTTTTTCGTTTTAAACTTTAAAAAAAGATAAAATAAAAAAAACGTGTAACCACATAAATCTTGTTCTTTTCAACTTCGAAATCTTACGATTTAGATCGGAGATTGAAGTTTTGTCAAGTTATTGCGATTGAAGAAATTTTTCACGAGAGACAGCTGTTTAACGAGATATCTCGCGAAGTTTATAGAAAGGCATCCGGAGCATTGGAATTGCGATCGCTCGTAGCTCCTAAGGCGGGCCCAACATCATTATCATCATCAACAGCAACATCATCATCATCATCATCATAGTCGGCATCATCGCGCAGCAACCTGGACCGATTCGCACGCCATCCACGCGCGAGGAAATACCGAACGGGACGCGATCTCCTCATCCTTCCTGGCCGCAAATTGCTTTTCAAACCGCCTCTTTCTGCATGCAGTCCTCCCCACCTCAGCGTTCGCAGTCATCCTTTTCTTCTTCATTTCCAACGCATCCGGTGATTTGCGTCCCGCATCTCTCGCGCATCAGAACGTTCCTGAGCGCGCCGCGTGCGCTGACCGTTCTTTCAGTTTCCGTGGACCATCCAAATCACACATTCCGTTCATCTGCTTTATTATTCACAGATAGAAATTATGAGATTGTCCCTTTTGAACTCTACAAATTAAACCGATTATGTAAAAAGATTTAATAAACAATATCCGGCTATATATATATATATATATATATATATATATATATATATATATATATATATATATATAGCGATCGGAGATGAATGAGCGAAAATTAATTCGTGAGAAAGTTCGTTAGTAATTTTTATAAGTAATGTATATAAAGTTAAAAACCAATAGATTCGAATTGACGCAATAATAATAATAATGTGAAAAATATTGCTTCTAACATCTCTAAATTAAAAAGAAGACAAAAAAACAATCAAAAGTATCATATCAATCGTTGACTTTTGGTTTTCCAAATTAAATTTGACATTTCAGCAAAGATGCTGTCATCGTTTCGCCTAAAATCGACAATCAAAATGAAGAGAGTCATTATAAATCATTAACGAGACATCATTCGTGGAAAATATGCGGGATACCGGAAGAAGAACGGGAACAGGAAGAAGCGAGAAAAAGAGAAAGAGAGAAAGGATAATTGGCAAGACGATTAGATCGACGAACGACCGGGCACGCGATTACGTCAGACGTTGCTTAATATCTTTATGCGAACCGGTACTCGGCGAAGAGGTCTCGCGATTGCACCAGGTGTAGACACGAACGAGAGTCGTGCCCCGTCTGCTTCTCTTCTCCTTATCCTCCTCGTCCTCCTCCTCCTCCTCCTCCTCCTTCTCTTCAAAAGTCCGCGCACGTTTTCTCCGGATGAGAGATCAGCTAAAGGTTCGGCTTCTCAGTGCGCTCGTCGTTCCGTGTACTCGCGCACTCGGGACATTTATGCGAGAGGCGAGATAAATGCAGCTCGTCTGGCGTTGTGTGGGTGCCGAACGAATCTATCCTTAAGCGGCGTTACACAAGACAAACGTGATCAGATCGCAATGCGAGGTGTGCAGACGAGAAAAAAGCGAGCTCTAATTATTTTTCATAATGCCGAATTTTAAAAAATATTGATAGTGATAACGAAATTGTCATTGCTCGATAACGAAGAATTTCTTCTTTTAACAATGTTTATATTTTCAAGGTAGATACAGATACAGCCTGCAGGTAATTTCGAAAATTACCACGTCTTTTTTAGCTACTTAATATTAATATAATATGATAATGTAGAGTTACTGAGAGAGTAAACTAATATTCAGAGATTGATCTTTTCTCGGCGAAAGTTTAATAGGACATTATATCATATCTTCTGAATTTTCGACGTTAAATATTTTTGTAACTTATATTAAAGTGAAAATCGTTCAAATTATCATAAACTCATATTTCTGATTGAAAGACTAGACGGGATACCTATTTTTTATGTATTAAAATCGACATTATAAAAAGGGAATCCAAATTGGCGAAACATTCAGCGAGACTCCATGTAACAGCTACCGACAGGAACACGTATGCGGTGACACAGCGAGAGACACGGTGGGAGATGAAATCCGCGACGGGATCGAGAGAGGAAGCGAAGTTTCTTCGGCTGACCCGACGGAACGAGCTCGCTCACGCGTCCAATTGCACAAGCTCCGCTTTCCTCGTGACATAATATTATTTAACCCAGAATAATGCCAGCGTGCCAGGCACTTCTTACGCAACACGGCCGCCGCCGGTATTTCGCGAGACTGCGGTATGTGCGTTTGGAGCCGGGGCCCTCCCTTTCCTCTCCGATTCTTTTATTATATAAACTGTACAGCACGGCTTCCACACTGCACCTCGAAGAAGGGGCTCGATGTTTCAAAGAAGAGAAAGAGGGGATCGCGTCGCCTCCTCCCTTTCGGTATTAGGAAGTCGAGCAAGAGACCGCGATACCGCGAGAAAACTCGCAGATTCTTTCGTTCTGTACTTGATTGGATCGGTTTGGCTTTAATTAAAGAAACCAATTTATATAACGGAATTGAAACTTTGAATGACTTACCACAGAAAGAAATCTTAAAATATCACTTTTTTTACTATTTTATTACTTATAACGGAGGAGTTATTTCAGATTCGAGGTATGTCTGTTTTAATTTATATAGTATAATTATTATTTATTATATTTTCCGATTAATCTTTAAATTAATTCCTTTTGTTCAGATAGAGTGTTAGAAGTGTTAAAAAAAAAAAAAACATTCATACAAAATTTAACACATCAATAGACGTGAAGATTTTATTTTAAATCTTAGAATGTAGACTATAAATATATAAATTATAAATACATAAAAAGAATATAACTTATATATTATTTTTTTTGTCTAGATATTGTTAAGATATTATAAAGCGTTTGTTTAGCACATGGTAAGCGGCGAGATTATATCGCGTTTTTCATGTAATTTCCAAAAATCACGTAATTTCCATTGCGCTTCGGGATAATAAGGATTACGTTAAACGTATCTGCGTGGTGCAGAAACAACGATAAGCGCAAATAGCTTTCGGTAACGGAGTTGGCAAAGGGCGCGTCATGTGCTCAATTCTGATAAAAAGGATTGCGTACTGGATAATGACAGCCCAGAGCGAAGTGCTTGAGACGTCAAGTTGTCTATCCGGCGGTATTCTCCATGTAATTCCTGATATTAACGCGTCTATTCGCATACGGTCGAGTGACCGGCGTGATGGTAGGTCATGTTGTAGTTCTTCCAACACAGTGTATATGCGCGCAAAAAGATCCTGGATCCTTCCTCGGAACTCACGGCTGGCACAATCACTCGCGATCTCTTCACAAACGAATAAAAAATGATTGCGGCTCTTTATTTTAAATCAGTGAGAAATGTTATTTTACTATCTTAATTTCTAATTTATTTAATATTTTGCGTTTTTATTTTTAATGACCATTGTCAGTTCTGTAACATAATTATCATATGCGATATGTGTTGTTTTCTGTACATATGTTTTTGCAATTATAATTCGTATCGAGGAAGAAGGCGTTAGTGAAAGGTTTTTCTTGATAAGAATGCTTTAAATCGCAAAATGTCATAATTCTATTAACATAATTAATTATTTAACTAAGAATCATATAACGAGTAGAGATAGAGAGAAGATAATCGATCTGTTAGATAAATCCCGGAAGGATTGTGTTAGGTTTTTGCTGTAAGACAAATCGCAAAAGAAGTACGAGACTGGAGAAAGATTGTTACGTTCGTTTTAGTATCTATCGACTCGCTATTTATAAAATTTTTTTAGTTGCAGATTAATACCGATAATTTCCGGTCTTTTATGAACTCAATTCTAAACTACTTGTACATCTTAAAATATTAACACGAGAATAGCTAGGAAGTAAAATAATTATAAAAGGAGATAAAGATAATTTTCGCAAAAACTAATTTATTGATTTAGAATTACTATAATTTGCCAATAAATAAAACACGAAAGAAAATATAAAAGTAAGAATCAAGAGATTCTCGAGAAATGAGCTAAAAAATATTTATTGATCTAAAAGACAGTTCTGCTGTTAAAATTTACAATAATGATTTGTCAATTATTTATAATAACTATTCCCGATTTATCGAATATCATTTTTCGACGAATCTCTTATTGGTAGCCATCAGTTGACTATGCTATCCATTCCTCATTAGCATTAACTCCTCGGACCGGTGTGTGACCTTACGAGGATAAAAGACGGATTTTACGTGGACGACCGAGCGTGTCCCATACGGAGCATTAGTATTCCAGCGGTTGTGCGTGCCTGGTTGTACGGTGCTAGTACTGTCGAGGATACGTGCACGCGTGAGCGGCGTGCCAGTGCGTAGAGTTGTGCGTGCATCGCTAACGCGATGCCGTGACTCGTCGCGTGTGTGATTCGGCCCCTAAAGGTCGGCGTGCGGTACAAAACGCAAAGCGTTTCACGTAATAGCGAACACCTCGCGAATTTTCACGAAATGCGCATCTCAAACGGGAAACTGTGATAAAACGATGATTAAGAACTATTCTTTAACAAATAAATCGATAGAAGAAATACAAGCAGAAGCGGGGGTGTCTCTTAACTTGACAATTCACACATTAATAAAAATAAAGTTAAATTTTTTATATTGTTTCTAAACAATGTTATGTCGAATATTTACGTTATTTTTATCTATAATTAATATTGAATTCACTCCGTGAGTTATTTTCCTAAATGAACTAAAGAATTATCAAAGGATATCTGCTTAAAAAATAGATAGGATTATAATTTCTTTCGCTGATAAATAATAAATTAAATTAAGATTAAAATCATGCGATATGAAGGAGCGGTACGTCATCTCTTTCATCTTCATTTCCTTTGTCCCTTCGATCGGAGAAGGCACTTATTCATTGGTCACACGTAATAATGCGATGCGTCGCGGGGTTTGCGTAAGAACATGTCGTCGCGAGAGTGTCGCGACCTTAAGAAGAAAAAAGAAAAGAAAAGAATCTAGTTTATTTCGCAATAAATTCCCCGTCGCGACGAGCCAAGCCGAGTGAGCGCGCGGCGTGATGTGATTTGTGTCTCGTGCCGGCCCTAAAGGTCGAGAGTGGAGGAAAGATGCGGTTGCATCCTCCTTGTGCAATGATCCTTTCTCGATTTGCGGATTTTTGCGAGGATCTCTGACACGGGACGACCGCGGCAATTCTCCCAAGCAGGTAGATTGTCGAAGGTGGAGATCGGCACGCGCGGCTGACTTTTTTGATTAGAATCGTGCTAACACTGGCTCCCGAGTTGCCAAATTTATCGTAATTTGTGATTAGAAGCTGATCGAGATGGTAACGCGAGATAATTTTATTGCAGACACGTCATTAATCGTGTAAAAATGTCAATAGCGACATCTTTTTGGTCAATAAGATCAAACGGCGAAAAATCTCGTGTTTAAATATTATTTGCATTGAGCGTATGGAAATTAAAAATAATTTGGAAAATAGTTTAAATAATTGTGCAGACAATATATTATATATTTATAATAAATTATGTCAACGTACTGATAACACATATTTCGGGAAAAATGAATAAAACGAATGAGAAAGAATTTTGTCCTATAAGAAAATATTCGATTAAAAGAATTTTTCTCTTTTTAAGATGCTTTAATTATAAATAAATTAATTCTTTTATATAATTTCGTGATTTTCGAAAATCGGAGATTTATGATTTGTGATTTTACGAAAATCACGGAATGAAAATTCCTTTGAATTTGCTCATTTTCCACAGGATATGCTCTTGACGTCAATCAAAGTGGTTAGAGTCTTCTAAAGACGGAGGAAGCGAATTACCGAGTTGATATTTGCACTAATCGGATTCACGAGCGAATATAATCCTGAACGAGCACGTGAACCGTCCCATTAAACTCAAGCGGAAGTTGAAGCAAATTTCATAATTCGATCTTTCACTAACATTTTGATGTACTTGTATTCTATTTATTCTATCGATTTATTCTATCATATCCCTGGTGATGCAAGCTTATTTTGTCTCATGATACTTATCGAAAAAACTTCGAAAACAATTAAAAATGCAATTGAAAAAGAATAAGTCGAAAATAATCTTGACACAATCTTAAATTTTTTGTTATAGAGAAAACATGAAGTTTTAAACAAAAACAGCGTCAATTTAACGAACACAGTCGCACGGGACGCAAATATTATATCTCAAAATAATCCGATCGATACGCGCAGACAGTTATTCCCGAGTCTCGCTTTGGTATGACATAATTTGATAATAAATTTCACATTCGTTATATGAAGAAATCAAATCATTGCTCTAATTTCAGTGAACTCGCTCGCTGGCTCATCATAGAGCATATATGACAAAAATATATCTGGCTAGGTCGAACTTAAATTCCTAATAAACAAAATTATTATTAGAGATAAACAACGCTATCCCATTACGAATATTTTGCTCAAAATTCGAAATTGAAGATAAGAAAAACGATGATGCTGATCGAATCGAAGTTGAAAACAAAAATTAAATTTTAATTGCTGTTTAATAATGATCGAAAATATTTGTAATATGTAACAAATGATAGAAAGATAGAAGTTGTATCACAGTAAAATGTAATAATTATTTATTTATGCAAAATGGGACATTTAAATTAATTTCGTTAATATCGGAAAATGCTATTGGCGAACAAGAAACCGATGAAATCCAGAAGAGACTGCGTTACATGCATAAGTTCCCTGGGGCCTTTGAAACGAACGAAAGAACGGTCTTGCAATTACGCGTTGACGCAATAGTGCGAGGGGCGCACCACGCTCCGGGTTCTCGCTTTCTCTCATCTTCCGAGCGATCGAGCGGCTGGAACGCTGGATTTATCGAATGGGGACGGAACGAAGGACCTTGATCCTTCCTCGCGATCTTCTTACCGTTTTCCTTTCTCTTCTGCGTTATTTTTTTTCTTTCGCACTCGTTTCAAATGATAATTGTTTGAAATGCCCGACGACGGACGCGGATGTCGTTCGGGTTTTTTTCCAAGCTGGACGCGTTACGTAAGACGGAATTAACAACAAAATTCGGGATTTCCACAACCTGATGAACCGCGTCGAATTGCCGGAATACGCATACAGACATGTAACGTGCTCGTTTCTGCGGTCGTGTGCAACTTGTAGCGTTCATCAAAAAAGAAAAAAAAAGAACACGCTGCAAAACCGCACCGATGCGACGGCGCTTCCGGAGAGTATGTTTTACGTCTTGTTTGCGGCATGTTTTTCTGGAAGAAAAAAAGGAGTGATCAAGGTGTTTTTGAGATGACTTTTATGGTCCAGACAAGATTTCGCAAGGCAGAGTGTCCTATTTTTGTTGCGATATGTTTGGAATTTTTGAAATACCCACTTCTACTGAAATTTAACAACACAACTCTTTTTCGCGTATTTTTCGATTTCGAAAGCAGATTGTCCACAAAATACAAATTAAAAATTTTAACCGAAATAAAATCTTCGAGACTTCGTATCATCTTGATTTTTTTTCCTTTCGAAAGAAGGATCTTTCAACTTTTATTTCTAATAATTCCGTGTTTTTTCCATTAAGGATGCACGAGATGGATCAGGTGGGTCGTGGACACGGGTTTGATTGTCTGTCCATTGCAAACGGGGCACAGGCAGCACACGTAATAGGCACGCCGAACGTGTACCGGATGGATCGCTTCGTGTTCCAAGTATTACAAGAGCGATCTCCTGCGTGTCAAGACTGTCGATGGTGCCGATGTGGCAAGAGGCCGGGCGCGGGACACACGGTCTCTTCTTCGTGTGCCACCTTCATCAGAAACGCCAGGGTGTGGCGCCAGAACCCGGAGAACGACCTTAGACACGACCTCGTCTGAGTCTGACAAAAGCCGCGCCGATCGTACCTTCGATTTTGGTAGCTGAACGAGTATCCGCGCAAGAGGACAAGAACCTGCATTCCTCTTGTTATTGATCACCGATTGATCTGTTATAGAATGCCTTCCTTTAGTGACACAAGTTGACACAAAGTTCTGTCTTTGTTACTCATTTGATACCAAGAGGAGAATGACGTTTGTGTCGACTAGTATCATTAAATGGAAGGCACTCACAGTCTGCGCAAATGCGTAGCATCAAACAGCTTGTATCAAACAGTTGCATGCTTTTTAAAATATTCTCTACGATTATCATACTTGTCTGAATGCTGAATGTTGACACTGAATCGAACATATCGTAAACAGAATGGAATCTATCTTATCTCATCATCGCGATAGTAACACTGTAGTAATAATATTATTAATAAACTATTCTACTCTATTTTTTGAAACTCTTGCTTCGCGCAAATAAACTTCAATACAATTTTCCTCTTCAATATTCACTTTTCGTAAGAATATCGAAGTTATTCAAAAACAATCGTTGTATGTTAAAAAATTAATCTGGATCTTTTGGAAACAACTTTACAATTTCAAATTTTTGTAAGTATGTTTAACAAATTAACTCCATAGATGATCTGCTCAAATTGAATCGAAATATGATCATCGGACGATTATTCTATATCCGAATACTCCAATATTCGCCGTGGGATACGTTTCGGTCGCGTAGGCAATCGATCCGCGTTGAGACTCGCACAACGGGTAGACAAGTTTACATCGCTACGCAACGACCGGTGTGTCCTGTAAGTGTATCGTCGAGTACATAACAGGAAATAACGCGGTGCGAATATTAACGAACGGGCGCACACTACGAAAGCGTTTACGGCTCGCTCTCCGAGCTGTACGCGCGCCTTCGCATTTTGCAACACGTGCAATACGCGCGTGCATCAAACCTCGATAGCGTTTCGCGGAATGAACGCAAACAATACGCTTCACACCTCGCATTCCGTGAAAATCAAAAGATTTAAAAACGGGAAATAAATGTAAGAAAATTCTGTATTTGAGAAGAAAATAACTGCTCTATATTTTATAAAACGAGATATATCTTAATATTTACTACCTTTCTTATTATTTTGGAGTACTTCATCTATCTTGGAAAAAAGCATCTTGTATATTTCAAAGTAATATAAGTATTAACAAATAGTCTATAAGAATCTATCATCCAAGACTTAAATAGCAAAGGTATTATATAAAGATAAATAATTTTTGAGATGCTTTAATTGTGTTTATGTTTATAGGAAGTTTTAAGAGGGATTTAATAATTATGAAAAAAATAAATTTTTAATGTAAAATCTTAATACAATAATAATACAATAACTTTTCAAGAAACATCTAAAATTATTGAAGATAAACTCTCAATCAGGTTTATGAAAGATACAGTAGACAAATCTTGTAACAAGACGATAAATAAGGAAAAAATATATCATAATAAATATACACATTATTTTCACATTAGACTCACATTTTTTATGAGCAATTGCTACAAAATGCCATAGATTTATGCTTGCTTAAGTAAGTTATTTCTCAGCTGCGCTTAAATTTGTCTTGGAAGGGTGGCAGATCCAAAATTCTGGCTGTGCCAAGGAGTACTAGCACTGGAAATTAAATTATTATGTATGTAAACATTGTGTAAGATTCATCGATATCGATATTTTATTAACAACATTTGCACTTTGAGTCCAGAGTGCAGCCGCCCTTCGGCAATATTCTGCCTCTTATAAAGCAGAATAGAACCACAACGCGATATATTACTTGCTCGAACCGACGTACCAGACGCGACCGAGTACATTGCTGCTTTTCCTACTTGCTTCTGGTACTGTTTGGAGTGATGACAGACGTATAAACCGGCGGCGACGAGGCCGCCACCGCTCAACAGTCTGCATTCGAGACAATCGCGGTTCCTGTTGCTGATCATACTGTTTACCGTGTGTACGTTCGTCATATCTCGATCCTAGAAGACGCGGTCTATGAAAGTACCGCATATGACGAAACAATTCTCCAAAAAGGTTAGAAGAGGAGCCGTGCAACGTTTCACCAGCTGTATAGACACTTGTCAATTATTTAATGTCATCGATATAATTATATACCTAGAAGCGAAAAATTCACTTAGGAAGATCGAGGTATTCCATTTTTGATATGTTTAGAGAACGCATCGGAGTGCATCGGAGTGACTTTGTGACAAACAAATTGTTACTAGATATATCGTTCCAAAACTCATCAAGGCTGCGGTCCACTTGGCGCTTCGAAGCATTTTCTTGATTGGTTAATTTGTAAAATTCTCTCTTCTGATTGGTCAATCGAATGCAAGAAAATAGCGTTCTCAATTTGATGTTGATTGTGATAGCGTTTCGATATTCACTGCCAGCACTGAAAATCTGTACATGTATTATAGATTTGGTAAATGTTTAGAATACGTCGGTATTGCATATAGAATGGACTGCTGATGGCAATGGTGGGGATAGAGACACGCGTGGAGTGAGAGGTAGATAATAGTATGAACGTTTCTTCTCTGTCTACTAAAGCCTGATTGGTTATTGTTGCTCTGCAGAGCTACCATAAGATCGCGATGTTGTTGCAACTTTGCGACTGACCAATCAGAGAAGAAAGCATCGTATATTACGCACAACGATTGGTCCGTCGCAGAGTCGCAACAACAATGCGATTTCATTAGGTTTGTTCGCATCGCAATGCTCCAACATGCTCCTATTTGTCAATAAAACGAACGCTGTGACAAATGACGCAATAAAATGGAATGTTTTTATTAGTTAATTCATGACGCGGTTAGTGGGAATTCACCCTTATGCCTCGATTTGAAGTGTGGCCGAACCGGAAGTCACATGACGCGAAGGTCGATTATCTGGCTTCCGGTTCGCGTTCTTCTCTTTTTCGTTCCGCGTATACGTCGAGCGTGTTGGTCGCTGAGTCGTAATTCGAGAGACTAAAATATAGGTATAGAGGAAAGGATCGAAAACGATTATATACGGAAATAATGGCAGCAACAATGAGATGTCTCATGAAGCTCAATGTGAGATTGGTAAACAATACCCTTCTGAGGAACAGCTTCCTCAATTGTACGTAATATTTGACTTAACCTCACATAGTTCTTCCTTGGCATGAGTATTATTCGCGATACACGTTGTTACGTATCATGCAATTACATGCTTCAGAAAGTATATTAAAATATATACCGAAGTAGAATTTAACAAAATAAACGTAATTAAAATATTTTTAACAAGTATTTTTTTGTACAGCTTTTTTGAAAGCAATGGTTTTTCATATATTTATTGATGTATATATTTTTCATTTTGCAGCTTGTAGATTCTTATATTCGGACAAGAGCCTGGGTCTGCAAGGCTATGAAAATGCACGATTAAACTTCCGCAATCAGTTTTTAAATGTGGAGAATACATTCCGCAGCAAGATGGAGGAAGTGTGCAACACAGACTCGAGTATGATCTTCACCGAAGATTTAAAGTCCATGTTACATTTAGCCCAGAAAAAACCTGAAGACATTGAGCTGCTTGTCAAGATGTTGACAAAATTTAACGATCAAACTAAAGAGATGAGATTTGGTACTTTTATCTTTGGTCCTGTAGTGATGCGCACCTTCTATTACCTGGATGAACCAGATCTTGCGTATACCGCTTTCAAGGATCCTAAGTTTGAGAATTTCTTTGATCAATTAGTCAGTTACCAGATTCTCTTATCTCTGTTATATAAGCATGGAAAGTACACAGAAATGAGAGACGTATATGATATAATTAAGAGTAAGACCATAGAAAATGGGGGATATCCAAGGAATTCTTTGATATTAGTTATGGCTGCCTGTTATAAGGAGGTAACGTTTGTGCAAAAATGATTAAATTTTAGTTTGTCTGCATAATTATTTTTAATGTTTCCAGAATACACCAGAAACAATGGAGTATGCTTTGAAACTTTGGAGGGAATTAGAGGAAAAGGGATACATAATCATGCGTAGAGCCACTACATTTTTAGCAGCTCTAGCTATTAAGCAGAATTCATCTCACATAGCTATAGAAATCTTGAGTACAATAAAAGAGGCCCGATACATCGATATAAGATGTTTGAAAGTTTTAGCCTACACAGATTTGAAAAGGTTTACTGAGATAGTACCCATACTTAGAACATCGTTAGAACATGATAGGCCGAATGCTCAAAAAGAATGTTATTTCAGAGATGTGGTATGTATAGTTTATGAAGTCTTTATTTAGCATAATGTAACATATACACACATTTTGTTTTTATTATATCTTTAGATTGAAAAGCTTGAAGACGCTATGACAAAGGAGAATATTCCTGAGGATTTTGAACTTCATAAGTTAGTCTCTTTACTGAAAAAAGACGATCACATCTTACCTGAGGCAAGTTGATGCCAAGACAATTTCATTTTTATGTTAATTCTATATTATTAATGTGTTTCAAAATTATGTAGAAGAAATTTATTTATTTTTTATTTCTTATTATATTTATTCTCATTATTATATTTATACAATATAAAAAATTTCTATACTATATTGTATTTGAAATAATGACTAAACAAATGGAGTATTACCCAATATCTATTAGAACAAAGATTGAAAAATCATATTTTTACAGACTTTAGAAGATCATATTTGTGCAGAAATAAAGATTGATAGATCGAAAATAAGGAAATTTGGCACGTCTTCACAATTTGGCACATCATCCCAATCTAATTTTCCACAGCGACAGCGAGCATTTATGCGTAATAATACTAGACCGGCATTGCGGGATCTTTTGTAAGTATGTTTATGGAAACGTGTCCATACAGAAATTGTAGAACGTGTCTCATATAATCCGATGATTAGTTAATCCGAGACAGATTTAAGATTAAACCAATGAATAAATAAACATGATTTGTTTCAATGATGGAGGAAGTTACATTTGTTTTTATTAAATAATTAATAATTAACGCACCTTTTTGAATCAATGCTCCCCTTTCTACAAATTGATGTTTTTCAATAAGATTCAACAAAAAAATTTATAAAATTCCAATTAATTTAATTTATTATACAATTTTATAATGTAGAAAAAACACACTACATATTTTTTACAATAAACCATAATAAAATAGTGTAATTCATAAGCTGAGGTTTTATTAACTTAAGGATTATTAAATTCTTTCTTACTATAAAGTATCATTGTGTCATACTCTTTATGAAGTAACCATTTTGACATACTTTCGGAAATTTGGAATTGCGATTTAATTATTGATATTAATGATAGTATCCATTGACTATTAATTGGAGTGCAATTATCAATACCTCTGTAAACAAAATAATTTTACATATAATTCAGCAATTGGTAACAGAGAAGATTAATGAATAATTTCCATAGTTAATATGGATAATATCCTATATAATAACCTGGATAAAAGAGCTGCAATCAGATTAGCCCAGCTCTCAACATTATTGGGATATGTAAATATATTTTTCTGAGCTTGTCTGAGACCCTCTTTTGTACCAAAATGACTGTACGCTGATGCACAAGCAACATGTACAATATCAGTCGTGGATGTATTTCTGCTTAACGTCATCGCTGTTAGAGCACATTTATGGAAGATATCCAAATTTTTGTCCAACAATAAGACTCGAACAAGACGCACCCAATATCTGACGTCGTCTATAATATCAACATATTCATTATAAAAGCATAAATTTACAAGCTTATTATTTGATAACACGTGATATAAATGTTACTTACTAGGGTGCCTGAAAATAGCTTTGGTGAGTATTCGAATAGCTTGGGTAAGATTTCCTTGAATAACTTGACAGTATGCTGACAATATGACGACGTGATAACCATACTCGTGATGATTTTCATATGATTTCAATTCGTTCAATACCAAAGAAGTTAAATTGACGTCGTCATGCAAAATCCCTAATGCAGCAGTCGCTAAGAAACCAGTTACAGTAGGGGGTTCTATTTGTATACATTGAAATAGCAGGGTCTTGACAGCATCTGCCCCTTGGAACATATAAGCGATCGCGGCCATTGCGCACAAGATATTAGCTTTATCAGCATCAGTGTCTGCTAACCAATGTAAAGCTGCTTCATATGTGTTGTATGATTCTTCATACTGCTCAGCTAAACATAGAATTTTTTTTCATCAAAATTACGTTTATATTTCAGTTTTATAAAAAGATTAATTAGAAAATTGAAAGTAAAAAAATAGATGAATTGTAATCCATTTTGGAAACTTATATTTCAATAAAATAATTTCTAAGATTTCTATACCTTTGAACAAAGATAATGCTAGGTGGCACTGAGAATTGAAATTTGCACATTTCACTTGTTTGCATAATACTACCGCTTCTTCGTATTTTCCAATTTGAATCAGGATGCGTGCTAAGTTTATGGATATCATATCTCTTTCTTCATCTTCGCTCAATTTTAAAGCTGCGGAAAATTGCTTAGCTGCCGTGTTATACAATTTCAGTCGTTCCAATAATAAACCATGAGTATTTAGGGCGTAAACATCATACGGCTCGCGTTCTGAACAAAAAATCAAAATTTGTCTTGAAGTAATAAAGAAAATATCACATCAAAAAGACGTTTATCTGCTAACCTGTGTACCAAGTAAGAACGTCGGCTGCTGCAGGTATCGCGTACATGTTTTCGATAACATAAACTAATAGTGAATCTTTCTTCATCGCGGGATTCAGGAGAGTAGTAAGTACCCAATGAGCATAGCCTAAAGCCGCTTGATTGTGATAACTCAATTGCGTCGAATGCCGGAACAGATCCATCGCTTCCTTTCTCAGAGTCTTTTCCGCAATTAATCCTTGTCCAATCCAGCTATTTACGTAGCTAGGATCCGCACGCTGTGCTCGAGAAAACGCTTCATTCGCTTTATAGATATCTCCTACACATCAGCAACATGTATCCGATTATAAAAAATATGTATAATTCTAATAAAAATTAAAACAATAGTTATCTTTATGTACCTAGATGCAAATATAATGTTCCCAAGTTGCTCCAAGCTATTGCATTATTCGATTCTCTATCGATCGCCATAACAAAACAATGTTGAGCCAAGGCATAATTTTTTACATATACTGACATACAAATAACACCCAGAATATTCCAATGTAGCCACGATTGCGGGCAGAGTTTGACGGCGTGTTTCGCAGCTGCATAGCATTTCACCGCCACATCGTTCTTATTGACTGTAGAATCGCGATTTATTTGCATCAAATAACAGCATGCTAAATCATGCCATAACAATGCAGAATTTTGCATGGATAATGTTCGACAAAAACATCTGAAAATAAGACAATTTATCTAAGATAATTAGTTTTGAAACATAAAAATGACACAAAATAGTAATAAAATCTTACAATATTCATAAAGATTTGATATATGTAAATTACTATACGTTAATAATTATGTTCTATATCGATTTTAATTGATGAATCTCATTTTCTAATATGGTTATATTACAAGTTAATTTAAGAATAACTATTTTTCACCTTATTGACAACATAAGTATCTCATCTCCTTTAATATTCACATATTTTTCGGCACTGTCACATTTCATTAAAACAGGTTTAATCCTTAAATGGCAATACTTTTCTGGCATAGTGACTATCCTATAACACACGTCGCCAAGCAATTTCCAATTGCAAAGCAGATCACTGCGTATCATAATAGCATCTATCAGACTATCTGCTGCTTGTTGTAGATTTTCTCTCGCGCGACATAGAAATTGTTTCGCAATATTTTGTCTTGCTAGACCTAAACACGCTTGTGCTAGACCTTTTAATGCAAGAATATGCTGTTTATCATTCTGTAATATACTCTCGAAATCTTCCTTGGCTTCTTTATGTTGACCAATGAGCTAAAGAACATTTTTTGTATCCACTATTACATTATCCACATTTTCTTTGAATTTTACTTACTAGTTTGATATTCGCGAGTTGTATCATGGGATATAGAGATCCTGGACTTAGCTGTAGCGCGCGTTGATATGATTTTAATGCCGATGTATGAGCGCCGCGTACTAAGTATGCATCTGCCAGAGATTCCCAGCTGTGACTACAAAATACAAACTTGTGGTAAAAAATATCATAATTCTGCAACAAAATAATAGCAAATTATATCATACTTGTCATTAGGATCGGCTCTGATCACATGCTGTAATGCCGTAATAGCTTGTCCTGCGTCACCTTGATCCAAGTAATGCAAGCCCAGTTGGAGCCAAGCCCATCTTGGCCCAGTACTTTGCATAGTTATTCTTTGTAATAGTTGTATATTGGCATCCTAAACATATATAACATTAAAATTGGTCAGAATAATCATCACATATAAACTTGTGTTCTAAAAGAAAGTATAAAAAATATATTATGCTCACAGTATTCTTAAGAAGACGATAAGCTGTGCTTAGTCCGATACCAGCTTCCTCAGAATTTGGATTGATTTGCAACGCGGCGTGATAACATTTTCTTGAACGTTCTATGTCATTACTATGGTCGCGATAATAATGTCCTAAGTAAACCATGCATTCCCAGTTATTGCGATCCGCTTGGACGCCATTTAAGAATGCCATCAGACTGTGATTGTAGTCTCCCATATCCCAATATATTTTACCAAACAGCAACCAAGCTTCAGAATTTTCTAAAGCTAGCTCGAGAGCGTTAATAGCTTCCTCGTATTGTTTGTGCTTTTGTAAATACAACGCTTTGAGAATAAGAGCTTGGAGTTTAGTTTCATCATGAGATTCTAAGTTACTTAATATAGCAGTAGCATCAGGTTCGTCCATTAATATACTTGTGCGTGCATGTATCACTTGCAATTGTATAGAAGATTCAATGCTTAACAACTGAATACAAATTTATTATATGTTAATAAATATCGAAAAAGATTTCTAACATTCGTGTTAAATAATACTTACCTCTTCGCATATCTGATGCGCTTCCACTAATTTTTGTTTGTTATTACTTCTACTTATTGCTTCAAGCAATCTCAATTTTATCGCGTGTTGAAATTTGTCCTTTAAACTGGATTTTATTAATCGTAGTGCTTGTCTGGAAGCATTCTCGGTTTCTTCCCAGCAGTAAAGTTTGCAATATATTTGACTTAACATTAACCAAGCATAAAACGATTGCGCATTTAACGAGATCACTTGCTTCAAACATTCACGTGACTCAATTAACTCGTCTGTTCTTTTCAAATACGCTGCTTTTGCGATAAATGCAGTCTCAGAATTTGCATTCAGTTTTAAAAGTGACTCATAAAACTGAGTTATATCAATTTCAAACTCATTTTTACACAACACAGCGTCTTCGTAATAGATACGGCATAACCATTCTATTGTACAAAGGAACTAATTGTATCGAATGAGAATATAAGAATATATTACAAATTTTGATAAGAATAAAAAAATAATTTACCTAAAGAACAAACATCCTGTGGAAATTGAATATGCATGTCTTGAGCAGCTGCTAGCAACTTTGTAAATTTATTTGAATCATACAGTATTTTTAAATATTTCCTGTAATACTCTTGTCTATTCATTAAATCTACATCTTTTATTACAGATGCTAACACATTTTCATAAAGCTCCTGATGCTTGTTTATTCTATTATTAGGATACTCTGATAAAACCCACACTAGAGTCTTATCAATCAGATTTATCTTCTCTTTGGTAGAAACTTCTCGTAACATGCTCAGTGTGTTCAATGCTTCAGACAATATGTCATCATTCTTGATACGCAAGACGATCTCAGAAATTTTATCCACGAAATATGTGAATTTAGGAGAATCGCTAAAACACAGACGTTTACTTTTTTCCTAATTTTTATACAGTTTGAGATTCTAAGAATTGTAGAGATATCGTACCTATCCAATTGCAACAATTTGCAATAAGCTAAAGCCAACTTTCCCCAATTGTCATGGTCTTGTGGAGCTTTTTCGTAGTGTGCCACTAAACCTTGCCAGGCCAGTGGATTATTCGGTTGTACATCCACAGCCTTTTGAAGGACTAAGGACACCTGTAACTTAAATTCCTCGACCTCTTGCATGGAACGGGCTAACAGAACTAACGCTGCATAATTGCTTTTGTCTTTCTTCAAAATCTTTTTGCATTTCTTCATAACTTCCAAATATTCATTTTGTTTGAAAGACTCGCGGGCTTCCTTCAACAAGATCTTTGTGTCGTCCGACATTTTGCTCTCTGATAAAATAATAAGCATTATTGTAGATTTGATGAACCTTCAATATCTACACAATCTACACACTGTAATAGTGCTGTTAGTAGTTGCGATTGAATACAATTACGAACATAATTTATAAATTATAATGAAAATATTAAACAGTTTTATGATGACATATTACCTTATTTCAAATCCAATCTTGCAATATTTTTACAAGCAATCATAGGTATTATATGAATCGTTTGTTAGATATAGCAGATACTCGTTGCAAAAGGAGTCAAACGTAATCACGTAAACGCAATCATTTTATAATATCAGTGTGTTCCGTTTCGAATGAAAAATCCCTATTTCGATGAAGGATCAATCACGAGTCCTTCATTTCTAGAATTTTAAATTCGGAATTCCAAGCCGAAAAAATGCAAATTCTTGAAAATCGGCAAAATAATGGAATATAATTAAAACAAAGTGAAATAAAATTAACACGACAATGCCAATTGACGAAACGCGCAAGCGCGGTATGAGGTCGCGGTTTGCAAGTGCGCCAGAACGCTCGGGTGTGCGCGCGCCTTGATGTCGCGTACATGTGCGTATGTACCTGCGGTGCGAACGTGTGCGAACGTAGGAGTCGGGAGGTGCGGAGGTAAAAAGCTGGTAGAGCCGCCAGGAGGCCGCTCGATGGATTCGCTCCGTTCGTCGTGTTTACGTTCGTCACTCGCCTTACTTTCGACGTCCGCGGTGGTCTAGGTTCACGCCACCTGTTTTCCCCTTCGCATTGTCGCGTATCGCCCGTGTTTCTAACCTAAGATCCCCCGTCGCACGCGAGAGAGATGAATGTCATGCTCCTTTGATAGAGGCATCACGTCGTCGTCGACAACATCACCGACACGCATCGGACTCCTCGCAGCCCCCGTCGCATCGGGGGACCGTCGTCGTCGATCGACCGAGAAAGGCTGACGACCGGGAACGGCGCTCGTCCTAAGTATAGACCCCTCCCCCGTTTTACGCAGCTTCTCGTAATTCCTTGTGTCGCACGCAGCTTGTCGCGAGTCCGCGTCGCATCGTTCGCGCGGATACATGGGGTGTGGCTGCCGGTTCGTCGTTATCGTATCTTCGTCCGATTGCAATATCTTAGACTTATGTTGGACCACGAATCGTGGCCGCACGTCTACGACGCGGATTCAAGGTTAGGTTAAATCCTCGCGACAGTGATAATTGATCAGTTGACGGATTTTGTTGAATCTGCGAGCTCCGTTTCTCTTTTCCCTTTTTTTTCTCTCGACTGCCTCCATGCGAAATTCCATGCGATCTCTCGCAATACGACGAGATAGCGACACGCTGTGTTTCGCGTTAAAATAACACATTAAACTTATGATCTATTTGTGTGCAAAAGAAATAGATGAAAGATATCGCATACCAATTTGTATGCCAATTATGTTAACGGCTGATTTTTGTTACTAGGTACAGTCACTATACTTATAAACCCAATACTACGTATAGTAATGTCTGTCCCTCCTTCATCCTCCAACAATATATCTGACAATAATAAGCTAGGCGGTGCCAGTCCTAGTCCAATCGAGGGTATCGAGGGAGTTCCAGGGCCGAGTTCCTTGGATCCTATGCATTCGGTGTTGCCACAAGATGAGGAGTCCGAGGATTATGGAGATGATGAAGAGGAGGGTGATGAAGAAAGTAGCGAAGGAGAAAGTGAAGTAAGTCAATATCAGTTTTGTTTGT